>ML823483.1:69738-83096 GCA_009831015.1 Picea engelmannii
TTAAGTTACTAATCCAAATTTGTATAGCTTTGGTAATGCCTTGATTGAGTAGAAGTTAGAGCATCTTTGTTAGCTTTGACCCATGCAAAAGCATGGAAAACCTTTAAGAAGCAAAATAGTAATCCCAAAAGAGATTTTTTTTTTAAGATCTCAGGGAATCATTAACTGGCTAGGATTTCTTGGGTGAGACGTAGGTGTTGGAATATTCATCAATATTGAGAAGGGGGGGGGGTGAATCAATATTGAGCACTTTTTACCATTCTCAACCACAACATGTAAACATTAATTTATCAACCATTTATCACTTTATGATTGCATTCAAGATATCATAAACTTATAACCACAAATACATAGTACACAAGAATTTTAAGTGGAAACCCAAATGGGAGAAAACCACATAACATTTTTCATATATCATGTCAAGAATTACATTCATAGGAAGCACTAACTTCCAAGATTCTCCATCACAAATTGGAAGGATGCTCCAACCCCCTGTTTACAAGCTCCAACCTGAAGGAAGGTACAACTCCCTAGATTCTCCAACTCCAACTCCTTAGATTCTCCAACTCCAACCCACTGATTTACAGGCTCCAACCTTAAGGAATCTCCAAATTCCTGTATTCTCCAATACCAATTGGAAGGAGGCTCCACCCCCTTAGTTTACAGGCTCCAAACTGAAGGAAGAAATGACTCCCTAGAGTCTCCAGCTCCAACTGGAACGAGGCTACAACCCCCTTTCCTTGTCCATCCCTTCCTCCATGAAATATAAATGGAGACTCAGCATGTCATAGAAAATGTCATTGATAATCAACTTGTCATTGATAATCAACCTATCACTGTCACTGTCACTGATAATCAACCTATCATTGTCACTATCACTGATACAGATACATCATCATCAAAGCTAATACAACCCTAATAACTTATGCCAAGATCTCCAAGAAAACCACATATACACAATACACAAGAATTTTATGTGGAAACCCAAATGGGAGAAAACCACATAACACTTTTTTTATATCATGTAAATAATTACATTCATAGGAAACACCAAATTCCAAGATTCTCCAGCACCAACTAGAAGGAGGCTCCAACCTAAAGGAAGTTACAACTCCCTAGATTCTCCAACTCCAACTAGAAGGAGGATCCAACTCCCTAATTTACAGTCTCCAACCTTAAGGAAGCTCCAACTCCCTATATTCTCCAACACCAACTGGAAGAAGGCTCCTACCCCCTAGTTTACATGCTCCAACCTAAAGTAATCTACAACTCCCTATATTCTCTAGCTCCAGTTGGAAAGAGGCTACAACCCCCTTTCATTGCCCCTTCCTTCCTCCATGGAATATAAATGGAGACTCAACATGTCACTGAAACTGTCATTGATAATCAACCTATCACTGTCACTGATAATAAACTTGTCACTATCACTATCACTAATACTCAACCTGTCACTTTCATTGTCACTGATATAGATACATTATCATCATCAAAGATGATACAACCCCAATAACTTATGCCAAGATCTCCCAGAATATCCTCCAAATCATGTGATCAAAATCACTATGATATACATCAAACCATGTGCCAAGATATGCCTCAAACATGTGCCAAATCATCCATGATATGCCTCAAAGTATATACCATAACATCCAAGATATGTCTCAAACATGTGCCAAAACATCCATGATACATCATCATCATCAAAACTATATCCACCATAAATACATCATCATCATCAAAACAAGATCAACATCATCAACCTGGGTTCACTTAGAAATTGGGTCCACATAAAGATCCTAGTTCCACATGGGTACACATATAAACCCCAACATCACTTCTTAAATTTATCTTGAACACTTGTTTGAGACTACTTTTTGGATTAGTCACAAACCCTAACTTCTGAAAATTATAAATCTGTACCTATAATGAATAAAGGTATGAAACTTGTACCCAATATTATTTGATATCTTCTCCAAAATTCCTCCAAGTTTTTCTCCTTGATTCGTAACTTAAAAGGAGATATAGCGAAAATGGAAAACCTTCCTGAATTTTGGCCTATTCTAGAGAGAGAACTTGTACAACATGCCATTTGCTCAATATTTGATATATGATTATGAAAAATCACACAAAGAATACTACATATTGTACTCTTTCCAATGAAATTGGTTTCACATAATTTGGATCCTCTATGAAGAAGTTATGACTATTTTACCCGGAACACATGTTTGAGACTAGTTACAGGACTAGTAAAAAATCCTATCTGCCACAAAGTGTATCTCCAAAAGTACAATGAACCAGAAGCTCAAATTCATACCACAGGTACCTTAATTCTTGAATCATTCTAGAAAAAAAGTTATAGCGAAAATGGTAAGATGACCTTTAAAAAAAATACCTTAGAACACATCATCACAATACTTCATTTTCCCTTGGAATTTAACCCTTCTTTACTTCATCTTCCCTATGAAATTCACTACCAAGATTGTGCTAAGAGATCACAAGATAGAATGATGAAAATGAGAGGTTCTTAATGTATATTTATACTTTTCCAAGTACTTCTTTTACTTGACTTTAGGGAAAAATTGTGACTTCTTTGACCATACTTCAGGGTTTTCATCTTTAAGAGGGCACAACTTCTCAACCGTGAGGAACCACGTGGCGTGCCACCTACCGTTGGAAACAACATGATGAATATTATCAATATATGGAGGTTTTGCATGCAATTACAATTTCCTTCATATTTGTTTTCTCCAATCAACTTTGGGCTTCATGACCAGAACTTCGAGGCTTCTTAACCACTTAGCCACCATATTTACAGGGCTTCTTGTAGACTTCGGGGCTTCTTAAACATATTTTCATGGCTTCTTGTAGACTTCTTCAAAAATATTCCAATGAGGGCCATGCTTAAAGCTACTCCATAAGTGGACCACTTTGGAGACTTCTTCAAATACACACATCACTTCTAGAGGCTTCTAGAATTCTTCTAGGGTTGACATCACTGATTACTTCTAGGGGATTCTGGGGCTTTTAGACTTCTTCTAGAGTTGACGTAAATGACAACCAACTTTCCAACAATCTCCCCCTTTTGAATTAATGGCAACACTCATACTCTCCCTTTGACCATTTCTCCCCCTGTCTTCATGCGCTCTGATTTTTCTCTCCCCCTTTGACATCAATAGCAAAGGGTAATTCCTTTTGACAATATACCTTATTTTAACAATATCTCTCTCCCTTTACTCATGCTTCTGATCTTTCTCTCCTACTTTTTTTATTTCTCTCTCCCTTTGACATTAAGGGTAACTCCCTCTGACAATTTCTCTCCCCCTATCTTCTTCTGCAATATGTTGTGCAGATCAATGTGGGGATTCTTGTATATTCTTTCTTTCCTCTCTTCTGGTAATTATTGTCCATTGGTGCTTCCTGTTATTATAATACATTGGCATATATTAAAAGCATTCATATCAATTTTTCTTCATCAATTGACTTCAATTCTACATGGATACTCATGTCTTCACTGAGTTGACATCAATGACATAATCATTCAACAATATAACTCCTCTTGATGGTTTATCCCCCCCTATATTTATGTGCCTCTTAGGACTTGCCTTCCTGTGATTGGTTGCTTCCACCTGTCAATATGATTCTTTTCTGAGACATATGCTTTAATGAACATTCCTCTTGATGACAATTCCAACAAGTCTTTCTGCAATTCCTCTTGAGCTCTTTCTTTCATCCACTTCCATGTATCTTCTCTGGATCATGTCAAGTATTGTCTTCTATACCTGCCACATATCTCATGAATTCATCTATGTCCATATGTCACAAAACTATCCACGACTCTACTACTCAACTACACATGATTCTAACCCATTTGTCACTTTACTATTCTGAATACTTCTTTGAATCTGCTGCAACTGATCACTACATATTCCTTCTTCTCAAGATGAATGAAATATGTCCACTAGTCTTTTCAATCTGCAAATCAAATACTACATGTATGCAACAAGCACACATTCTCAAATCTGTACTGAATGTATCCCTACTTGAATATTGTTGGGTATGTGTTATAGTCTTTGCATGTGTGTGTGTGTGTGGGCGCGTCAGATTCGACAATTGTGTCTGACGATCCCTCTAGTAGTGTTCTATGTGTCATGTGCACCGGGTGCTTCCTAGGGGGCTCCTAGGGGGGGGGTAGGTATGGCTCCCCTTGGTTACATGTAACGTTCGGGGCAACGGCCTGGAATTTTTTTTAGGCAGTTTTTGCTATTTTTAGCGGTTTTCTAAATTAATCTTGGATTAAGGGATTAGGGTTTTGGTATCTACGGAATACCTAAAAACATTGTATATATTTTATGGTGAATGGTGAAATTAATACAATAAACATTTGATAGGTTTTCTCCCAGTTAAGGGTTTCCGGTATAAATCTATGTGTACTATGTGTATGAGCCATTGATTAATTTCTGTTTTGCTTAAGAATCTATATGCATTTCTTTACTTCACAGGTTTAAAACTTACAAATACATGCTTGGAATCCTCTATACAATCATGAATCTATGCCTCAAAAGTGTGCCAATGATATCCTTCGTAATTTCTAGTTGACTTCTTCATACCTGCATGGCGATGTGTTATGAAAAATTGCTTCTTAATCAACCAATGTGTCATGAGACATTATGTACTTCTGCCATTAGGTCATTTTAAATATTTCTTCCTAAAATCTGTAAAAAAACACTTCATATTGCTCGAAAGATAGTTCTCTAATCCATAACTGCTTCTTAGACTCCCCCTCTTCAACATTCACATTTACTAGGGGTCTCCAAGCGAGATGGCTTAGAATAGTGTATAAGCTTGCTTTGTTGCGGGATCATTCTTCTGAGTTTTGACATCTTCCTCTTTCCTATAGATTCATCATGATGTCCCACATCTGCAAATCACGTGAGTATGATCTCTGGGAGCTCTTCATTCACCTACTCTTCTTGATTTGTTTTCTTCTCCAAACATTTTTGTACCTGATATAAATGTTTTCCTTCATGGAAGACTTCATCATGCTTCTACAATCACGAGCTATGTGTCCATATTTGTGGCACTTGTAACATTCAATGTTGAAGTTTCCTGTATAAACATCTTTTTCTTGAACGTTTCTTCCATACGCTTTGCAATCTACAAATTTATGTCTAAAGTTATGAAAAGTGAAACAATAACCATAAAAGAAACTTTGATACCTGGAAGTAAATGATCCTCTTTTTAATGTAGTCCTTCTAAATTCATGCCTTAGCTGATTGTAATCTCCTCCTCTGTTGTTTCCTTCACAATGATTGAAGCTTCTTTGATTCCTGGAGGTAGAAGATATTCTTGTAGATATACCTCTTCTACATTCATTCCTTCTTGACTCTTGTTGATCATGATCCCTTCCTTTGAGAATGTCTGCATAATTCTTTGCCTTCTATTCATTCTTCTTTTCTAGCAACCTGCACACTTCTCTTCATCTTTCTTTACTAGTGGTGTGGAGCTTCCTCTTTCTTCAACGCTCTTGTTGATATTAGCATTTGCATCTTCTTTGCATGCGGCCTCGCCAATGTATCCAAAACCTGCTTTATCATATGGCGAACTTTGACAACTGAGACTGTCTTTTAGTACTTGAGAGCTATTCAAGTTCTTGTTGATCTTGTCAACTTCAACCCTCAATGAGATGATTTTTTCTTCAAGCTTCTCATAATATTCTTCTTTCTTCATCATATGGATCTTAATTACTTCTTTTGTTCTCTTTGCTTCTTCAAGTTGGATTTTCAAGGATATGATTTCTTATTCAAGTATTCTTTCTTGTTGACTAAATTCTGCTTCAAGTTTGTTTAAGCCCTTGGATCTTTCCTTAAGACGACTTGTCAAAATTTATTCTCTCTTCTCTGCTTCCTTTCTTAGTGATACTATTTCAGCTTCCAAACACTGCTTTTCTTCCAACTGATTTTTGAGTGTTTCTTCAATCACTTTGGCTTCTTCTAGTCGAACCTTTATCTTGATCAATTCTTCCTTGAGGGAATTGTTTTCCTTCCTTTCTCATTTTATCTCACTTAAGGCATTGATTAGTTCTGCTTCAAGATCTACTTCACTTTCTTCTTCATAATATTCTTTTGGATGTGTCTGATCTAGCGAGCTTCCTTCTTCTTGTTCTGTCTCAACATCTTCTTTTTCTTGATCAACATGCCTTAAATCTATGATAAGAGGAGTTTCCTTATAGTAAATATTATGTAGCTTATCCTAAATATCTTTGGCTGATGAAAATTTTCCCACGTTGACTTTTACCAAATCAGGTAATCCATCTAGGATGACATCCATTGCTATTTTTTTGTTCCCTTTTAATTCCTTCTTGGTTGCAGTCTTCAGAGGTACCTGTAACAACCGAGTACCAAACATCATACCCTTGTTCATGTAAAACTACTTTCATCCTATGGCCCCATATCTCATATTCTTGACCATGAAACACTGGTGTTCCATTAGCCACGCACTCCATGATCTACCTTTGATACACATTATTTTCATCACCCCTAGGACTGTTAATGATGTAAACCTATCTTTTGTCTTTAGAAGGATCAATTGCCTCAATCCCTGAAGAAGAATGAATATGAATTTTCCCAGAGAGATGAAATTATACTTTTCCTTTGTAAAAAACCTTAGAAAAAGGGATCGTCACACCTTTCTTAGTGTTAAGGGTGCGACAATCTAGGATCATCGTAGGTTGCACCATAGTGGCATGTGATGTCATCGCAGTTTTCTCAGTGTTAAGGGTGTGACGATTTTCGTATGTGGGAAAAAGGGAATTTTCTTGATTCTTCTAGAAGGATAAGCTTATGTGGTGAGGTGGCCTCCGATCAGTTTGGATCTTACTCGCTTTTCTGATTTAGTGGGATAATACTAACCTCCTCACCCTATCCTCTTCAACTTATAAAAAGAGAGGAGATCTCATGGGGAAAGTTAGTTGGAGAGCTTGGGAAATTTAGCTTGGAAAAGTTTGAATGTTCTTGAGTTTTGTAGCTTGGAGTTTTTGGAGCTTGTATGTTGGCTTTGAGCTTTGTTTTGTCAAGATAGATTGTTGATCTCAGAATCTGTGGAGCAAGAAGTGTGTGGGAAGAAAGGAACTATTGGAACAAACCTTACGACATCAAGGCATTGGTTGTATTTTCCTTTTCATATCTTTAATACAGTGATATATTTCTTTCCCATAAAATTGGTCTTATTTTATTGTATGACTCCTTGATCACATACATAGGTTTTGTTGAGTATACGTTGTTTCTTTCACTTCGTTGGCTTGTGTATTTTTATAGGTTCAACATCCCATAAGCCTTGGAACGGAGAGAGGATGACACTAGCGAGGACAAATGACATTTAAAAGGCATGTCATTTATCTCTTGTTAGTTAGTATGTTTGATAATTAAAACTTAGGGAAAGTTTTATATTCTGTCTTGTTTTGTTCTAGTTTCGGGGTGAAATTAGGGAGATTAGTTTGTGGCCGCACTTACCAATTAGTTCGATAACAACCTTCCAGTGGTTAGAATATTTCTGAAGGACCCACTTTTATACCAATTGTTGGAATATTCACCAATATTGAGAGGGGGGGTGAATTAGTATTGAGTACTTTTTACCATTTTCAACCACAACATATAAAAATTAAGTTATAAACAATTTATCACTTTATGATTGAATTGAAGTTGTCATAAATATATAACCACATATACACAATACACAAGAATTTTACGTGGAAACCCAAATGGGAGAAAACCACATAATGCTTTTTTTAAATCATGTAAATAATTACATTCACAGGAAACACCAAATTCCAAGATTCTCCAGCACCAACTAGAAGGAGGCTCAAACCTAAAGGAAGTTACAACTCCCTATATTCTCCAGCTCCAACTAGAAGGAGGATCCAACCCCCTGATTTATAGGCTCTAACCTTAAGGAAGCTCCAACTCCCTATATTCTCCAACACCAACTGGAAGAAGGCTCCAACCCCCTAATTTACATGATCCAACCTAAAGGAAGCTACAACTCCCTAGATTCTCCAGCTCCAACTGGAAAGAGGCTACAACCCCCTTTCATTGCCCCTTCCTTCCTCCCTGAAATATAAATGGAGACTCAACCTGTCACTGAAACTGTCACTGATAATCAACCTATCACTGTCACTGATAATAAACTTGTCACTATCACTATCACTAATATTCAACCTGTCACTTTCATTGTCACTGATACAAATACATTATCATCATCAAAGTTGATACAACCTCAATAACTTATGCCAAGATATCCAAGAATATCCTCCAAATCATGTGATAAAAATCACTATGATATACATAAAACCATGTGCCAAGATATGCCTCAAACATGTGCCAAATATTCCATGATATGCCTCAAAGTATATACCATAACATCCAAGATATATCTCGAACATGTGCCTAAACATCCATGATACATCATCATCATCAAAACTATATCCACAATAACTGATACATCATCATCATCAAAACAATATAAACATCATCAACCTGGGTCCACTTAGAAACTAGGTCCACATAAATATCCTAGGTCCACATGAGTCCACATATAAACCCCAACATCACTTCTTAAATTTATCTCGAACACTTGTTTGAGACTAGTTTCTGGATTAGTTACAAACCCTAACTTACAACAAGTATAGATACATACCTATAATGAATAAAGGTATGAAACTTTTACCCAATATTCTTTTATATTTTCTCTGAAATTCCTCCAAGTTTTGCTCCTTGATTCGCCACTGAAAAGAAAATATAGCGAAAATGACAGACCTTCCTAAATTTTGTCCTATTCTGGAGAGCAAACTTGTACAACATGCCATGCGCTCAATATTTGATATCTGATTCTTAAAATCACACACATAATACTACAGACTTTAGTCTTTCTAATGCAATTGGTCTCATGTAATTTGGATCCTCTGTGAATAAGTTATGACTATTTTACCCAAAACACCTATTTGAGACTAGTTACATGACTAGTCAAAAACCCTATCTTCTACATAGTGTATCTCTAAAAGTACAATGATCTAGAAGCTAAAATTCATACCACAAGTACATTGATTCTTGAATCATTCTAGAAAACAATTTATAGCAAAAATGGTAAGATGACCTTTAAAAAACATACCTTAGAACACATCATCACAAGATTTCATCCTCCCTTGGAATTTCGCCTTTCTTCACTTCATCTTCCCTCTGAAATTCGCTGCTAAGATTTTGCTAAGAGATCACAAGATTGAATGATGAAAATGAGAGGTTCTTAATGTGTATTTGTACTTTTCCAAGTACCTCATTTATTTGACTTTATGTCCAACTTGTAACTTCTTTGACCATACTTTGAGGCTTTCAACATTAAGAGGGCATAACTTCTCAACCCTGAGGAACCACGTGGCGAGCCACCTATCGTTGGAAACGACATGAGTACGAATATCAATCTATGGAGTTTTTGTATGAAATTACAATGTCCTTCATCCTTTTTTTCTCCAATCAACTTCAGGCTTCATGACCACACCTTCGGGGCTTCTTAACCACTTAGCCATATTTCCAGGGCTTCTTGTAGACTTTGGGGATTCTTAACCACTTAGCCATATTTCCAGGGTTTCTTGTAGAATTTTTCAAAGCATCCTCTCATGAGGGCCATGCTTAAATCTACTCCATAATGAGACCACTTTGGAGACTTCTTGAAATACACCCATCACTTCTAGAGGCTTCTAGACTTCTTCTAGGGTTGATATCACCCATTACTTCTAGGGGATTCTGGGGTTTCTAGAATTATTCTAGGGTTGACATCAATGAAAACCAACTTTCCAACACTAGGTTCAAATCTAGTTTCCCGCCACTATAAAACTTAGGTTAGATTTCAACAACCTAAAAGCTAACACCTGACAAAAAACTTATGACTCAACCTACTAAGGTCGAGACATCTTGAAACACTCCAAGGGGCATCTCTATCTTGGGGGAATCTATCATTCCAACCAATCCATAATATACCACATGTCTCATTGGGGACTTGAATATAGGTGGGGAGAGTGCGAAACTTACCTCCATACCATTCTGAAAATAATTCTTAGCCCCAAGCACATCGAAAGTAGTAGGGAAAAAACAATCCAAAATCAAATCTTTTGGGTATTGTGGCAAATTAAAGGTTCCTAAAGATAAGTGTCATGAGTAGTTTGTAGAGCTTAAGAAGTTACTCAAGGATATTTTTGTGTCCAATCAACTACAATATTATTCTTGAAATGATGGTAATCCTTATTGTGCAACTACTTATAAAACCTTACATGTTCAAACCTCTTCTGGTGATTGGATTGTATATTTTTTTGCATTCATAAAAATAAGCATATGTCTTAGGGATGCTTCATTATTTTCCACAGTGGTAGAAAAAGAAGAAATCTATAAAGAAATCTTGTGGGTATTAGGGAAAACTAAAGAATCCTAAATATAAGTGTCATAAGTAGTTGGCGATGCTTTAGAAGTAACTCAAGGATATTTTTGTGTCTAATCGACTTCAAAATTATTCCCAAAATGACGATAATCCTTTTTGTGCAGCTACTTCTAAAGCCTTACATCTTCATACCTCTTATAGGGATTCAATTGTATATTTTGGTTTCACTCATCATATGTGTAGGGATGCTTCATTATTTTCTATAGAAGTAGGGACATAAGCAACCAAGAAATATATCTTGTGGATATTGTCACAAACTAAAGAATCCTAAAGATATGTTTCATAAGTAGTTGAAGGAGGTTAAGAAGTAACTCAAGGAGATTTTTGTGTCCAATCCATTGCAAAATAGTTTTTGAAATGATGGTAATCATTTTTCTTGTATATACTTCTAAAACCTTATATGTTCATACATATTTCACTGATTGGGTTGTAGATTTATGTTGCACTCATCATATGTCTAGGGGTGCTTCATTATTTTCTACCCTACATACCGAACACAATTGTGATGAGATAGTTTTTATTAGGGATGTAATTTCATTGTATGTTTGCAGTACCAACAATGTTAAGGTTGAAAATGGTGTCATAAAATATGTTTATCATGTACCCAATCTAAGTATGAGATGCCCCAAACTAGTAACAAAGTTGAATTCTAGCCTAAACATTTTTTTGTGAAAAACATAAAAAAAAAAATTCAATGTTGTGGCTATTGGATATGTTTATGTTTACAAGAAACTCTATAAGTTCTCCAAGTTTACCACATTTGATTTTCTCCAGATAGTTTATGTCTTTGTTGTAAGATTATCGATGCTAGTCTATTGTGTCATGAAAGACTGGGCCACTTGCATTTTTTCATTTGCAGCTCATGAAATTTGTTGAAAATGGTTCATGTTTAAAATTTTTGGGCTCTAAAAGGTGATGTTTGTGAAGGATGTGATCTTGAAAAACACTACAAAGATAAGTTCAAGAAGGGAAAATCATGGCATGCTACAACTCCATTTCAAATTGTTCCAGTGGCTTTATGGTCTAGTGGACAAGGCCTCCCTTTTAGGTGAAAAGTATATTTTAACCTTTATTGATGATTTTTCTAGGCATATATGGGTTTTTTTCTTGAAACATGATAGTTCAAACATCTTGTTGAAAATCAATGTGGTGAAACTATTAAAAATCTTAGGTTTGATAAAGGTGGTGAATATGTCAATAATTCCCTTGAGGATTTTTTTACCAACCCAAGAACTACATATGTATATTTGTTTGTTATAGTGAGTAATCCAAGGCATTTAACTTGCATGATTATTAATAATATTATCACTTGAAGGGTTTTTATCTTTGAAACGAAGTCCCCTTCCTCATATTTACCTCCTCTTGTAATTTTAGGTTCCACTGATGTTGTTTTTCCCATTGTTTTTTCGTTGCCTAAATCAAATACTTATGCTAATACTAATGATTGCACATCATCCTCAAGATGTTCCTATTACATCTACATCTTTTCCTAATGAAGAGGTGCATAATCCCAAGAAGGTTTCAAAAACCCTTGAAGCAACAAATCCCAATGTTAATGATTCTTCAAATGCTTAGAAGACCCATAGTCAAAATAAGTGAGCCAATCTTCCTCTTATTTTTAGGTCTATGGCCACATGTGATCCTCAATATCAAGCAAATGCTAATAACAATCTAGAATGGGAAGTTGTGATGGCATATGATTATAATTACTTGATCATAAATCACATTTAGGAGTTGGTACCTCTTCCACTAGGAAACAATATTGTTGGATAGAAATAGATCTATTAAACCAAGTTCTCTTTAGATGGTTGCATTAAGAATCATAAAGTTTGTTTGGTCACCTTCAAAAGAAAGAATAAACTACATTAAGACTTTTTCTCATGTTTCCAAGAAGGATTCCAATTAGATTGTATTATCAAATGCTTCTAGTTTCTAGTGGGAGATCACCAAATGGATGCGAATTTTTCTTTATTGAATAAAAATCTCCCCACATGTATTTATATGTGGTAATCATAATTTTTGTTGATATTTACCTTTCTAAACGTGTTCATAAGTTGAACAAATCTTTTGATGGCTCAAAACAAATGAAATTTGGTTAAAACATGTGCCCCCCAACCCTAATACCAATTCCATGTCATACACTATTAGTCAATCAAAATGTTTTAAAATTCAAAAGAGATATAAGGTGATTTTTTATTATAGATTTTGGAGATTGGTGGTATTTTTTAATAATATAATTTGTTTATCCTAAGCATCAACTGACGAGAATTGTCTTGGATATTGAGAATGGAATTAATATGATAATAGATTTTCCGTTGTAATAAATGAAAGATAGTGTATTGAGGTGGTATTAATGCATTGACACTTTCATTATTAACATTAATTAATTTTTATTTTTTTAAATCAAGGGTTTATATATATATATATATATATTTTATTTATTTATTTTTTTTTTTTAAATTTTGGAGTGTTTTCAATTTATTTTAGAGTAGATCGCTAAGTGGTATAATCTTTATATTTTTCATTTTAAATTATGTCTTTATTATGAGACATGAAACAATCAAATTTTTATTTTAAAAATATTTAATATTTTTTCTTTTTCTTTTTAAAGGCTTCATGTAATCCACAGGAATAATACTATGGGATAATAAAGGGCTACCAAAACCATGGGACACAAAAACCATGGGTGACTATTACCATGGACCCAAAACCCACTTGTTTACTTAAAATAGATTTGACTCTTTTACCAAATCAAGTTTATCCTAACATATATATACCATAATTTTCCTTTAATCAAAATGAATTATGATAAGTTTTATCTCACACACACAAACTGTAATTATATATTATTTTTTAATAATATTTAATAGTTTTTTTTT
>ML823483.1:92648-107144 GCA_009831015.1 Picea engelmannii
GGATGTGGGAGTCCATCCCTCATCTCCACCTTCCACTCCTACCCCACATTCCACATTTTTTCATTCTCCAAAATGAACCTTTGTGTTACCCACTTTGCACTCCCATACTTAAACTATTTATTACACAAGATCACCTTTCTCGATAACATTTATTTCCATGTCGCCACATCAGTCATCACTCGTATGAATTAATACCATTATTAAGTGGCGTATTTTTTGTAAAATATTTACCTTAAATCCTAAATCAAATCATGCAATTGACAACTTCGAACTAAGAGCTACAACATTTGAAATCAAGGAAATATGTGGTAAATCAAATAAGGAATTAAATCTGCATTGTAAAAAGATTGTATTGATAAAACTGCCACCTATTCATGCAAAATAATCTTGGTCAAATATGTCAAGTAAAATAAAAGAGATATATTGTGGAGATACTATCAATACCTTGGGATGAGAAGACCACCAATTTCACTGGTTAGAGTCTTTCAAGTGGTATTCGACGTTTCCATCTTCGGAAAAGAAATTCAACAAAGTATGGACCTATGATATTGCATTAGCCAGCTGTGTACTAGATGTATTTGATTTCAAAGAGTTAGTCCTTTGATGCATTGATAAGTTTGATAGTGAGAGAAGAGTAATCCAGTTGCAAGGAAAGACATCATTTTTTTGGCACCTACGATTTTCAGAAGAATGTTGAGATTTTCAGAACCCACTATGACATTCAAGAACTCTGAGGTTGATGATTTTTTAAAGGCCAACAATGGAGGAATGGAACTCTTGGAAAGATTTCTCATAAATTCATCAAGTGATTCTAGGAATTCTATTCAAATTGAGGTATGTTCTCTTAAATACCCATACAATTAACTTGCATGGTTGTTCACTAGGATCATTGGACAAGAGTCAATATCCATGATTCCAAGATATATTGTATATATTTTGCACTTTTCCATTCATGAAGATGTTGTATTTGATTGGGCCTGAATCATTTCGAACAAAGTTTTGCTCTAGTTGGGAGGTTTCAAGAAAAATAGGAAATTTTACATGACATCTTATTTAGTTTATGCTATAGTCTATTGTCACATTTTTAGGACTAGCCCCGAGCTAGAAAATTTTCAAAAGGGATCCAGTGCAATTCTGGTACCCAACATTATGGAGGCATAAGGATCCATACAACTTTTATGAGGTACAAAATGCATTCTTTTCCTCTTTCAAAAGGTTGATTCTTGGTCCTACCACGTCTAGGTTGTCACTAGAAGCTGCAACCTTTCTAGCAGAGAAAGGAATTTTTGAGATTTTGGAATATTTTAGTTTTATCAGACTCTAAGGTTTCCAGAGAAAACCATCTTTGCGACATTTATATGTTTCTAAAAATTTATTCACTATCAAAGTGTGTATACAATACAAATATTGGGCACATTTCTTCAATGAAAAAAGAAAAAAATCAATTCATCCCTTTGCATTGGAAAATTAGAGAAATTATTGTAAAAATATTTCTCATTTGGATGAATTCACTACTCATTTTGATCATTTTAATTTAAAGGATGTTCATGAAATTCAGGGTTTCGATACTAATAATTTATTCTCATCACACATTTTCAATTGGGTATGGTTCATCATTTAACAAGTCTACTCAACTAGAAGAAGGAGGAGGAGACAATGAAAACCCTCCAAAGGTATCGCCTAAAAAATCCCTTGACAAAATTGATACATTGGTCAATACAAATGACCATTATAAGAAATGAGGGAGAAATACAATAGGTAGAAACCTGGGATCACCAAATGTTTCTCAAAAAGTGCTTCGACAAGAGGAACACCTCGTGATAATAATCAAGAACAAAAGAAATATTCTTCTGGAAATTCAAATGATGGAGGAGATAAAGGCCCTCCCAAAAGGGTAGTTGAAGATCACACATTGTCCCTGTATCTACAAAATGAAAAAGAGAAGTAGTTCAAAAAGAAGGTAAAGAAGAACCTGAATCTAAACTTAGTTCCAGAGATATAGATGTTGACGATATAATTGGAGAGCCCATTTGGCTTGAACGAACATTGATTGAGAGTATTAAAATAACAAAAGAATAGGTTTCTCAAGAGACAATTATATTTGAAGAATAATCTATCACCTTTCACCATGCAACCTACAACCAAAATTCAAAAAAATTGTTAATTGAAAAAGTCAATTTGAAAAATAAACAAGTTTTTGAAAAGTGGAAATAAAAAATTGACTTTCAAGAAGTGAAACCCTCGAAAGTCATGGAATTTCATGAAGCAACAAGTGAGGCTTTGAAATATTCTATTGATGAGATAGAGAAGGAAAACCTGGCTCTAAAATAAAAAGTGAAAGAATTGGAAAGCGCTCTACTGCCAAGACCCTTGTTTGTTGAGCCCATTATTGTTGTACAACCATTGAAAAGTCTAGAAGATGTACCAGAATCAAGTTCAAGATTAAAAGGTTCATTAAGCCTATTGATGGTTGTTAGAAAGTATATTGGAGACAACATTTAGAAAATAATTGATTTAATCCTTGAGATATGGGAATCAACGAAAAGTTTAGCTACTCTCTCAACAAGGATTGTACATTTTTAAGAGTATCTCAAAAGGACCTAGAAAATGATGAGATTTTTTATAAAGAAGTTGTTGGTACTTTTTCAGAAAAAATATTAAGTTTAAACGATGTTCATAGAAAGGAGAAAAACATTCCTTCTATGGCTTGTTTAAAACAAGTAAACAAATGTTGGGTAAAAAGGATTAAATGTTTGCGGGAAATGCTTGTTGAGTGTGACATCATTAATACAAAAAGAGGTAATCTATTTCTAAAGCTTGTTGATCTAACCAAAGAGTTAAAGGGCCCAAATATAATCATGGATTTAATACTCCTTTCAAAATATCAATTACAAGAGAAGTTGGACGCCCTAAATATTTCATGGGTAAGTGAGTTTAATGACTTAACGAAATATTCCAAGGAAGAAGTGGAGAAGTGGTTAATTCGGTATGTAAATAAAAATAAAGATATCAAAGATACACTTCACTAACTAAGATTTGATTTTAAAGATCTAGAAAATGAATTGTTTGAAGCCAAGACTAAGCAAGAAATAATGGTTTCTCCCATGCAGGAGTATATTGAACATTGGTTAAAGAATTCTTTGGTCAAGATAATTGAAACAGATCAATAAGAAGCTATTAATATAGTTAAAGCATCTCCAACCCAACATATTATAAAGGAGAAATAAACAAGCAAATAATGGTCCTGACCTTCCATCATAGTAAGTCTAGTAGTCATTTCATTAAACCTTTGATTGTCTTTCTTTCTTAGTTAGCAATCATCCAACCTTTCTTTTTCAATATCTGTGAATACCAAAGGTTGATTCCTAACTATGTTTTCTCTTTTCTTCCAGGTCTTTTAATTCATTGGTCCACGGGAGCCCCATCCCAGGCCATTTAGGAAAAACACATTTAATTTTAATTGTAACATACTTTTATAGACATCTATTATTTTTTTGGTTCCCAGAGAACTATTTAAGACATTACATTAGTGATTTCTCAGACTTTGAGTTTTAAGAATGATATTTCAACTGTGTGTCTATCAAAATATTTTTGAGTTTTAATTTAATGATCATGTTAAGTTCACCACATATGTGATTATCCTCCTTTTCCATCCTCTCCTCCCCATTTCAAGCATAGTCATCCCCACAATTTAAAAAACAACAACAACAAATTTTGAAAATAAATTTAAAACAACTAACAAAACATAACTTTCAAAAAAATAGGACAAAAAATTTAAGATAAAAAATTAATAAATAATTAAATAACATAAAAAGTTCAATTAGCAAATAAGTTTGAATAATTATATTAAAAAACCTTGAAATTTTTTATATAGTGGTATCAGATAAAACTTCACCATGATGGGTAGAAGGCAAGTAGAACGCGACTTGGTAGAGTTGAGGTACTATCACACAACAATCCTGGTGCAAGTGCTCCACAATACTTCTCCTCGAACTCACATATCTTATGCATCCATCTCCATAGTTCCTGTCAACTCTCCCAATAGATTTCTTCCTCGGGTTTGTTCTTCCACTGAACAAAGAACTCATGTGGTTCTTTCCAACTCCGGAAATTCTAAATGCCAAAACCTCCTTGACTTATAATTCTAGTTAGTCAACAACCATTGTTGGGGCACATGTTGGCTCAACTCTACCTAGGTCTTTTTCATCTGTTCATCATAGTTTCAACTCACTAATGTGAAAGACAAGATGGTGATATTTCATGTGAAATGGGAGCTCTAATATATAGGTGACATCATCGATATTCTCAAGTACTTTGAATGGACCCTCAAACCTTTGTACCAATAATGGAGACATCCTGGTCGGTGGCATGAATTGACTCTTTCCCATCCTGATGAAGATCGGATCTCCTATTTTGAACTCTGCATCATGTCTCTCATGATATTCCCAATGCTTCATCATCTCCCTCTCATTCGTCAAGTGTACATGAGCTAGCTCCAACCGATCCTCCCAACTTGTCATGAACCCCAAAGTTGTTGGACTCTTTACATAATAGCCTTGCATCACCAAGTGGGGGTGATGGATTATTGTCCATTCATCAACTCAAATGGATTGTATCTTGTTGTGGAAATCTTTTGTAAGTTATAACTAACCTATGTCACATCCAATAGATCTAAAAAATTCATTTGATCATCTCATACACAATTCCACAAGTAGTCCTTCAATAGTTCATTGATGCATTTTGTATGTCCATCTATCTATAGATGGTATTTGGAGATCATCAATAACTCTGTCCCAAAAAGATCGAATAATGTTGTCCAGAACTTGTCAGTGAACCTCAAATTTTTGTCCTAAATGATGTTTAATGGAAGACCCCAATAATTAACTACGTTTTTGAAAAACATTTGCATCAAATCTTTCACTTTGCAAGTCATATTCACTGGTATGAAGATTGCATACTTGGAAAAGCTATCAACCACGACCATGATTCCATTGTACCCCTTCACTATCAAAAGTTGTGTAATGAATTCCATCAAAAAACTCACCCATGGCTTCTCTGGAATCGAAAAATGTTGCAATAGGCCTACCTGCAATCTGGTGTTAGTCTTGTCTTGTTGACAAATAAGACAAGTATGGATGTAATCTTCCACGTCTACCATCATACATTCACAAACGTATCCTCTCTCCAATAATGCCAATGTCCTACATTTTCCTAGGTGGCCATCCCAAGGTGAGTCATGAGACTTCTTCAAGAGATCCCTGTGAAGATAACTTGACTTGGGTACATAGAGGCACTCATCAAAATACAAGAGTCCATCACATAGAAAAAACCGCCTTGTCTTTCCTTCCTTTACTTGCTTCACGACGCTCTTTGCAACTGGTTCAACCTGCAGTCCCTCCTTAATATTTTGTCCCAACTTTGTCAACACATGAATCTGGATTTCACCCGTTGTAGGAAACTCATCGTCCTCAAGTGTAGCTAGTTTTTCCTTCCTACTCAAGGCATTTGCAACAACATTAGGTTTGTTGTGCCTATACTCAATGGACATGTCAAACATGGACAAGAATTCATTCTAGTGTGCCTTCTTGGAGAACAACTTGGGTTGTGTGGAAAAATATATTGTTGCAATGTTTTCAGTCTTGAATACAAATGGTCTACTTGCAAAGTAATTCCTCCAAACCTGTATACAATGCACAACTGTAGCTATTTCCTTCTCATGGATTGGATACCTTCATTTGCATTCGTGTAGCTTCCTGCTCTCGAAATCCATAGGGTGCCCATCCTGCATAAAAAATCCTCCTATGGAAAATTCTGAAGAATCTATATGCACCTCAAACTGTTGCTCAAAGTTTGGTAGCTTCAACATGGGAGAAAAGACAATTCTACATTTTATCTCCTCGAACACATAATTTCTCTTCTCTGTCCAATTTCGAGTCCTCTCCTTCTTCAAAAAATTTGTTAGTAGTCTCATGATCTTGGAATATCCTTCTACAAATTTGTGAGGTTGGCTAGTCCAAGGAATACCTTCACATCATGCACAGTGTGTGGCTCCTCCCAATATGCGATCGCAATGACCTTTGCAGGGTCCATGCAAATGCTTCCTTTCCCAATCTAATGGCCTAGGAAGGGTATCTTTGTCTTCTCAAAAAACCAATTGGATTTCTTCAAGTACAACCAATTATTTCGAAACACCTCAAACACAATTGTCGAGTGTTATTTATGCTCCTCCATACTCTCATTATACACTATGATGTTGTCCAAATACACCACAACAAACTTGTCCAAGAATGATCTGGGAACATCATTCATCAGCGTCAAAAAAGTGGTTGGGGCATTGCAAATGTCGAATGGAATCACTAGGAACTCATAGCTTCCATACCACGTCACCATTATTGTATTTGGTTCATCCCCTTCTATGATCCATACTTTATAATAACCATGTCTCAAGTCCAACTTAGAGAATACCTTAGCTTTGGCCAATTTGTCAAAACAATCTGCAGCAAGTAGAAAAGGATATAAGTTCTTCATTATTTTCTTGTTCAATGCTCTATAATCTAGGCACATCCTCAATTCCACTGTGTCCTTCTTTTGAAAGAGGATTGGGGCACTATATGGGGATCAAGAAGGTCAAATAAATCTTGTGTCAATCAACTCTATCAACTACTACTTTATCTCTTCCAACTCAAGTCCAGACAAATAGTATGGAGCTCTTGTTGGTGGTTGTGACCCTAACTCAAGCTCTATTCAGTGGTCAATAGTACGCCTTGGTGGGATTAATTTGGGAAACTCATCGAGCATTCATTCTGTGAATTTATCCAATGGTTTGGCAAGTTCTAGTGGAACATGCATCCCCACTCCATCTTTCACAACTTCTCCAATTACTTCCACATAAATCTATGACCCTAAGAGTCGTGTTTTTCTCTTCATACTCAATGCATATACCAATTACACTCCTCCACTAGGATTTCACGTGGTTGTGTGCATAACCCATGTCTTCCATTCACCCACTATAACCAATTTATCAAGCCATGGCTCCAGAAAAACTCTATTCCTTCTAAGGAATTCTTGTCCCAAAATGACTTCAAAGTCATCCATTGGAAAAATTGTAAAGTTTGTGTGACATTTCCACTCGTCCAATTGCACATGGACTAACGAGGAAACTCTTACTGATGCCTTTTCCTTAGAATTCATCGCTTTCACTTCTACAATTCTTGTTGTGATTTTAATTCCAATATCCTTAGCCAACTTTGCCTGCAAAAAATTGTGTGTAGCACTTATATCAACAAGTGCTTGGATTTCTCTAGCATTGATGATCATCTCCATGAAACACAATTGGTGCAAGTGTTCACCTTGGCCGCCACCCAAGGCATTGATCCTTCTCCTTCTCAAAATACACTACCATGCATCATGCATCGTATCAAATGAACAACAAAAAATTTCACAATCCAACATACTTCTATGTTCACATCTTTTCCCAGACTTTGCATGCCTCTGTCCAGCTCAATCTTGTTCCAAGACAATGCTCTCCAGATTTGTCCCGAGTTGTGGTCGAGCTCCTAGCCCACCCTTTGGAATTTCCACAACTTGTTGTGATCTATCACTATTATCTTTTCAATGTTCTACCCTTCATGGAACTACATGGATTGAATGGCACATACAGAACCTCAACACTACCAAGTCACATTCTACTTTCCTTCTGCCCATCATGGTGAAGTTTGCTCAGATACCACTATTTAAATTTTTTCAAGGTTTTATAATGTACCTTTTCAAATTTATTTTTTTACCCTTCTCCTCATTTTTAGCCATCTTTTTCATTCCTTGCATTTACAAACTTAACAAGTTATATTTCTTAAAATTTATTTTCCTTAACATTTTCTTTTAATTTCAATTTTACCATTGACATTAAATAACTTTTATGGCCAATGGATCCTTTACTATTTTAATCATTTTTATTAACAATTGAAACTATTTTTCCACAACATTTAACCTTAATTTTCAATCCTATAAATATCCCCAAGAACTCTTTTCTATTATTATTTCAACTTTATTTGTCCCTGATGATGGGTGGAGTGTCCACTCGAAAAGTTGGGTGTTTCAATATTTTATACACAATTTATCTCCAGAAAGCTCAAGCAACATTATGACTAACTGTGAAAACTTACACACTCATATTCAAAATTCAAACAATTCAGTCTCAGTGGATGTTAATCATCATCATCATCAACAATAACAACATCGTCATCATTTTTTTTAACAAAAATTGAGAAATTTTATAATAAAAATGTGTGGTCGAGACCGTGAAGGAGTTACAACATCTTGAAAAATTCAAGCCAACTCGGGCTCTCAAATAGACAACTATTACAGACTACTGATGAATTTTTCAAATACTCAAATGAAATATTCACATAGAAAAACCTTATTGAATGCACTCGGAAAAATACTTTGAGGATAAATGTGAAGAGACATTGCATCTAAATTAACTTGATGAGGAAGACCTCGTCTTTTTTCCTGACTTGCAGGATTGACTTCATGTTACCATTGGCTATGATGTTACATGTAATTTATTCTTCTTTCCAACTACCATCCAAACTTCATTTGTAGATGCTGGACCATTTGTAATATCTATGATACCTAGATTTTCTTGATCCGAAACCTTAGCAACATCCACATGATCTGCCTAGCTTGTTGATGGCTACGGGGATTGTTGTATCTGAAGTCCCTTATCTCAGTCCTGAAGGGTAGATTCCTCTTTCTATGGCTTCTTAGTGGAGTTATGGCATGAGTCTTGAGATAACAAAGTGTATTGAATAGGAGGGTCTAATTGAGGATGTTTTTCATTGTTTTGTGGAGGCTCTTTGCATGCTTTTGGAATTACTTGATGGTCACCATTAGATCCAACCTACCAAGTGGATTTCCAGTTCTTTTTGATCTTTTTGGACCCTTTGGGACAATGGGATGCAAGATGACCTGTTTCAAAACAAGATATGCAATACAAGGAGACTCTCTCATACTGAAGTTTCTGAGGCCAAGAGTAATTTTGACCAGTAAGAATAAATTCAGCTGGGAATCCTTTACTGAAATCCATTTCCACACAAATACAAGCATAAGTAGAGGTGTTGTGCCTTGTATTTTGATGGCTTGTGAAGTGAAACTTTCCTAAAGCTGAGCCAATGGCTTCAAGAGAGGGAAAACCCTAAAAATGCAGGGGCAGATTAGGAAGTCTCACCCAAATTGGGGTTGAGAAGAGAATGTCATTAGCAGGATTGAAAGAAGGAGACCAAGGTTTCATGAACAAACCTGAGTTTCCCCAAAACCATGGGGCTGATTTGAAGAGCATATAATGATCTTCGTGAATGGCAAACTCAACTATGAAGAATATTTTTGCACAAGGATAAATGAAAGCTTGTTGTTGCATGACAGAGATCCAGGTAGCAGAGATCCAGTTGTTAATATCTACTAACTTTGGCCAAAAACTATTCAAGTGACAGACCAAACTCACAGATCTGTAATATTCCTCCTCTTCTTCAACATCTTGACCCATGGGAATGACAAGCGATGGTGCTTCCTGAACCAAAAAAGACGAATACGAGGGAGCATAAACCTTCTGAACTATATCACGAAAAGAAGCACTAGATTGCAAAACATAACCCAACTTGAGCTCAGAAATGGAATGAATGGCCCCACGAACTGGGGCACTATAATAAATGGTGGAGCCCACCTCCATGGTTGTCGAAGGAAGCTAGAGCAAGTCCACCTGAGCCAACGCACAAGGGTCACGAGCGACCAGGGTTAAACCCTAGTCGTCGCAGACAAAATCCATAGTGGCTCCATTCAATATTCGTTCCCAAAATGAAAAAACTCATGCAAGTGTTGATGGTCTATCATCATCCTCATCATCATTAAAAAAAACACATTAAAATAAAACAAAAAATTAAAATAACATATTAAAATACCAATTAAAAAAAAATCATATAAAAAACATTGGAATTGATAAAATAAAACAAAAACACAAACAATTTAAAACAACCTTCGGTCCCATTCTCTTCCCCTTCCCATTTATTTCTCTCCCTCTAACCCCTTTCCCCATCCCCGATTTTCCTTATATTACTTCTTTGACCCCCATTTCCTCCCCCCTCTCTCCCCTCCCATGAGCCCTTGTATCAAGTGTCCATTGGAGAGGATAATTCTCAACCACATTGTTGGTGGAAAGAAACATGAGATGGCCACTTATGGAAATGGCTTACCCTTTCCCAGGGCCATGTGATTAAGGAGTAGGAAAGAGTGGAAGAATGAAAAGGAGAGGAGGGGGAGGAGGTGAAGAGAGTTCATTTTTTGTTTTTTTAAATCAATTTTGAATTCGTTTTTTTTAATTTTTAGAATTGTATGTTTACATTTTTTAGTTCTTTCTTTAAAATTATTTTTTAAATTATTATTTATTTCCATTTGGGTTTTACTAGGTGGAAACAAGGGGATAGGATTCGAATTCATAAAACTACTCAAGATATCATTGGAAAAAAACTCTCAGGATGGAAACACACTGAAAATGAAGTTGGAAGACTATCAAACTTATTCCTTGAAAATATTGTCCCAAATGAAAAAGAATTAACATAGGAAGCATTTCTTTGAACATCAATGTACAATTTTTCATATATTTTAAGTAAAGGATAGTGTTTGTGTGTTCCCATTTTATTAAAATGAGTGAATTTTATTTTATGGATCTATAATATTTGAATTGAATTTGAAATGTTCAAAACCCCTTTTTTACTTTTTTATTTTATTTTGTGAAATGTTATGGTATGTTACAAAATCCTTATTTTTTTCCTTATTTTAAAAATTTCATGAAAATTTGACTTACATTTTTCCTCAAATAACCTCAAAATTCAATAAAACAAAAGATTCCCTAAAAAAATGGGCATTTTTCATGTGTTGTTTAAAGAATCTCAAAATATTATGGTTGAACCTTGTAGGCTCATTAGATCATTGGTAAGCATGTGTACAGATATTTGAACAACACAATCCATTATGGCATGTGACATACATGATATGGTATGATACTACTCCATGGATTTTGTTGATTCAAATTGAGTAGGAGATGCAAGCATGTGGAAGATCTCTTCCAACCTTTGTTTCAGTTTGGGATCAAGGATGCTTTCCTTTTTCAACAAGACACGAGGGTCAGTTGAGCTTAGTTCAATGGAAGTGGAGTATATGGTGTTAGGATATTTAGACACTTAGGAGTTAGTTAAGATCTACTTGGTCTAATGTGTCGTTAGGTAAAAGTGTGTTTCTTAGTGTGTTTCTTTAGTATGTATTATTATGCATTTGTAGTTAGGAAATCCGACGGTCATGATATGTTCCCGACATAGAGTGATCCGGCGGTTCATACGCTCCTCGATCTTAATGGCCATTGATCCATGGATTAACACTCGATTGGTCCATGATCTCTATTTAAAGAGCATGGAGGGTCATTTTTCGATGATCAATTGTGAGAAACTCTCTTGTAAAATCTCTCTGTAATCTTTTTCTTTTGCATTAATAAACTGCTCCAAGTGGCCGCGTTAGCTGGGGCCGTGGATGTTTCCCCGTAGGGGTTTTACCACGTGAAAACATCGGTGTGTTGATATTTGATCTGGTTATGTGAGTGGTTACTGAAGGTGTTCATCCTCTGTTGGAATACCCGTGTTGTCAAACATGGTATCAGAGCCTATTTGAAGACCCACTCATGTTGTAGATTGAGATCGTGAAGCCGAGTTGCCTCATCTCCATTTTCTATCATTTTTGTACATTTCTAGGCTAAGAGGACCGTTCCATTGCGTCCAGAGAATGCGTTTCATTAAGGAACACTTTTCGTTTCACTCGAAAAGGTTTCTGTTTTCCCAAGATACGACCATTATAGTCAGATCCGAAGGTATAAATCTTGAATACGCATTTTTAAAATTTTTGCAGAGTAGTATTTTGGTTTTATTTCGGTTTTGTATTATTTATTTCTAGGTTTCTACTCTTTTATATCTGCGTATGCTATTTTCCTGCACCCTATGCGATCTTAGAAAATCAGAAACAGATAGGAAAAGGTGCATCTTCCGGGTAAGCTAACCGAAATCTAACCCTTGTTGTCATTGAGAAGCGGAATTTTTTTCTTGTGTGAAAATAGTTTTTTTTAGCACGTTGTCCAAGGCTGTCAACAAAAACAACAACAAAAAAACATCCTTCTGAACATTTCAATATGTTTTGCTAGATCATTTGGTCAAAACTTGCCTTATTAAGTAAGAGGTCTTGAGTTCAAGTCTCTCTTTTGTTACTTTTTTTTTTTTAAAGTTCATGCTAAAATTGTAAAGTGTATTTCACTTTAAGTATAAAAGTGAATCACTATAAGTAGCTTTAATATTTAATTTTAGAGTTATTTATTTTGCATGCAACTTTTCTGTTATAAAGCAACTTCATTGTAAAAGTGATCCCCACTTCTCTTTATAAAAGTGGGTCACTTCATAAAGCAACTTACACTATCACGTGGTAATTTGGTTACCGTTTATGCCTTTATTTTAAAGGGCATAACTCTCACATCCGAAGTCTATTTTCAATACCGTTTTTTTAAATCACATAACTTTTCGAGCTCTTTCCATTCAGATCATTATTTTCATTTTTTAAATCCATATTATCTGCATATTTAATATGGCTTCTACAAGTAATGTTTTGCTTACCATCACCAACTACTTCCAATGGAAATCTCATATGGAAGATTTATTAAGAAGTAAAGGCTTGTACTGGATTACCTTGGGAAAAGAAAAAGAAACCACTGATGATGATAAGAAAGCCAAATGGGCTAATAGGAGTGACGAAGCACGTGGACTAATCAGAGTGTCCATATCTCCTGATTTAAGGTACCACCTTCAAGAAATTGATGACCCCGAAGAAGCTTGGGAAAAGATTAAACCTATGTTTGGTAAACTCAATATTATTCGAGCACAACAATTATAAAATCAAGTACTGACCTTGAGTCCAAATGATTTTTCTTGCCTTGGAGACTATCTATCTAAGTTTAAAACGCTCATAATTTTATGTGAAGAATGTAAGATAAAAATGGAGGAAGAGTGTTGCATCTATCTTATTCTTTCTAATCTAGGTAGTGCATATTATGTGTTTGTATCTACCTTTTATGCCACGAGAGAGGCTCTAGGGAAAGCTTATGTAAAACCAACTCTGGAGTCCTTTTGTGATGCTTTGATTAGAGAGGAAGATAATCTTGTACAACTTGGAGTGATCAACACTGCAGGTACCTCCAACAAAGCCTTAGTTGCCCAACAGAAAGATAAACCGAAGTATCCCAAGAAGCAACATCCTCACTAAAACAACAAGAAACATAAGGGTCCCAAACCCACTCAGACAACTTCAACTCCTAATGGTGACAAAGGAGCAAAATATAAAATTAAGAATACTAACAGACATTGCAACTTTTGTGATAAAGATGGTCATGATGAGTCCAAATGTTTCAAGAAGATGACAACTTTAGAAGCAACGATGAAGAAGCACAACATCAGTATTTATTCTACTTATTCTTCTTCTTCTTCTCATAGACATGCACTTTCTTCTTCTAGTTTCTCTTTCAATACAACTTCTACTTCTACTTCTTCTTCGGATGAGTGGCTTATTGATTCTGGAGCATCTTATCATATGGCTAAGGACAAAGCCATATTTTCTACTCTAAATGAATGTAACACCAAGAAAATATTTATTGGTGATGATAGATCTCTTAGTGTTGAAGGATCTGGAACAATTCAAGTAGAAAATTGTCATTTCAATGATGTATTATCTGTTCCAAGTCTTTCTTGTAACCTTCTATCAGTATATCAAATCACTCATTCAGGTGAAGGTAAAACCGTAGTGTTTTCACCTCACCAATTTGTAATCAAGGATCTAAAAGATCCTAAGTATGTTCTTGTAACTGGAATTGCTGATGATATTACCGGGTTGTACAAATTTGACAACTTTGGGTCATCATATTTTTCATCAGTTTTTGTTTCTCATAGCGATGACTTGAGCAAACTATGGCATGAGTGGTTTGGTCATCTAAACTATCGCTCATTGTAGCAACTATGTAATCAACAGATGGTGATTGGTCTTCCTCTTGTTTCATGCAGAGATGGTATTTGTGCCGGTTGTGTTCTCGACAAACATCATCGGGACATTTTTGACAAACTTGCCTCTTGGCACGCCTTGGGTCCTTTGCAGCTTGTTCACAGTGATTTGTGTGGTCCACTTTCTTCTCCTTCTTTTTCAAGGTGAAAGTATTTCTTTACTTTCATTGATGACTTTTCCAGACGTACTTGGGTTTACTTCTTAAAACTTAAGAGAGAAGTTTTTGACAAGTTTTTGGCCTACAAGGCCCTTGTAGAAAAGCAATCTGGACATCAAATTCAAAGGTTAAGAATAGATAGTGGAGGCGAATATGTGAACAATAATTTTACAAGTTACTGCACTACACAGGGAATCCAAATGCAA
>ML823483.1:107244-123041 GCA_009831015.1 Picea engelmannii
AGAAGAAGCTGGTGATCTTGTCGGTGATCCTTCAGATCAGTGTTGGACATGTTCATAGTTCTAGTGAGCCTCTTCTCTTTTGGCTCAAGTTTTAGAAACTCATGATCCAGAGACATTTGCAAAAGATTCAGGTCATCCATATTGGGATACAATAATGAATGAAGAGTATTGTTCTTTAATGGAAAATGATACTTGGGATCTTGTACCTCTTCCAAAAGGAAGAAAACTTGTTATATGCAAATGGGTCTACAGAACTAAGTATGCATCAGATGGAAGTGTTGAAAGACACAAGGCTCGATTAGTTGCCAAAGGATTTTCCCAAGTTGAAGGAATTAACTATAATGAAACCTTTGCCCCTGTAGCCAAAATGAATTCCATCCTCCTTGTTCTTTCCCTTGTTGCCTCACATAAATGGGAGGTCCATCAGATGGATGTTAAATCCGCCTTCTTGCATGGATATTTGCAAGAAGAAATCTACATGGAACAACCTCCTGGCTATGTCCAGAATGACTCTATCCTTGTTTGTCGCCTCAATAAATATCTTTATGGTCTCAAGCAAGCTCCTTGAGCTTGGTATGCCAAAATGGACAACTTTCTTATTGCCACTGGATACTCTAGATGCCATTATGATCCTAATGTCTATACCAAGAAAGTAGAAAGCCATCTCATAATCCTTGTCCTTTATGTTGATGACCTTATCCTTACTGGTAGTGACCCAAAACTTTTAAACCATGTGAAAACCAACCTTAAGAATAAATTTGAGATGAAAGACTTAGGATTTTTGCACTATTTCCTTGGACTCCAAGTTTTGCAAATCAATGAAGGAATTTTTCTTTCCTAGTCTAAGTATGCCTGTGACCTTCTTCGTCACTTTCACATGGATGATTGTAAACCAACCCCTTCTCCCTTATAGTCTGGAGTCAAGCTTACTTCCACCTGTACTTATCCCGAAGTTGATGCCACCCTGTACCGTCAGTTAGTTGGTAGCCTCTTATACTTGACTCATACATGTCCTGATCTTTCCTTTGTTGTTGGTATTGTTTCTCGGTATATGAAAACACCCCATGAAATCCATTGGAAAACAACTAAAAGGATACTTCGCTATGTCTGTGGTACAGTTCAATTCGAGATACATTACATTTCAGAGGGGACTCCTTTATTGGTTGGTTTCACTGATTCAGATTGGGTCGACGACCCTGATGATCGGAAGTCTACTGCAGGTTATGTTTTCAGCCTTGGTTCAGGACCTGTCACTTGGGCCTATAATAAACAACAGGCTATCGCACTTTCTTCAGCAAAAGCAGAGTACCGAGAAACGATAAATGCAAGTCAGGAAGCCTTGTGGCTTCAATAGATCCTTTCAGAGTTTGGATTCCAGCAGCAGCATCCGACCAGCCTTTGGTGCGAAAATTGGAGTGCCATCAAGCTTGCCAAAGACCCAGTTCAACATCAGCATAGAAAAAACATCGAGATACACATGCACTTCATCAAAAAGCTCATTCATGATCAAGTTATTGAAGTGCTCTTTTGTCCTACAGAAGATCAAGTTGTAGACATTTTCACAAAGTCTCTTACAAAAGTGAAGTTTTCCAAACTTTGATCTACGTTAGGAGTTCAGGAAGTTGTCATTAAGGGGGGATAGGCTCTAATGCCTCCTTCCTTCTCCTATTGTGTCACCATTTTAAATCCTTCAATCCTATCCCAATTTGTTCTTAAGGGGGGATGTTAGGATATTTAGACACTTAGGAGTTAGTTAAGATCTACTTGGTCTAATGTGTCGTGAGGTAAAAGTGTGTTTCTTAGTGTGTTTTTTTAGTATGCATTAGTATGCCTTTGTAGTTAGGAAATCCGACGGTCATGATATGTTCCCGACATAGAGTGATTGGACGGTTCATACTCTCCTCGATCTTAATGGGTATTGATCCATGGCTTAACACCCGATTGGTCCATGATCTCTATTTAAAGACCATGGAGGCTCATTTGCCGATGATCGATTGTGAGAAAATCTCTTGTAAAATCTCTTTGTAATCTTTTTCTTTTGCATTAATAAACTTCTCGAAGTGGCCGCGTTAGCTGGGGCCATGGATGTTTCCCCGTAGGGGTTTTACCACATGAAAATGTCGGTGTGTTGATATTTGATTTGGTTATGTGAGTGATTATTGAAGGTGTTCATCCTCTGTTGGAATACATGTGTTGTCAAACATATGGTAGTTTGTCCTACTTGTTATAAAGCTATTTAGTTTGTAATGTCCCCATTTTTGGATTCCCTTATTATGCAGTGAGATTCACTTCAGGAGGTTTGATTCAACCAAGTCAGAGGGGTGAGACTATGACATCAGAGAGATCAGAGGATTTGGATGAGTTTTGTGGGGGCAAAATTATTTTATTTACCCTTATTCATCATCTGGATCATTTCCGCACAACTTGTCTTTGGTTTTGTTGCATTCCGATGATTCTCGTAAAACTGGGTTATTATTAAGCATATTTTAACTAAATTCACTAAGGATGTCATTTTGGGCATAATATTTGAACAAACACCTTAGTGCAATAGATCATTGGAATCAGGAGGAAAATGTCTAAAGGATAAGATGATGAAAAGTGACTTTCAGTGACCAGAGAAGCCATAAGGGAAAATTAATCACTTTTTAGAGGAAAAAGGTTAATTAAATTAATAAAGTGATTTTATGAAAGAATATTAAAAGTAAATTAAAATTCACTTGGAGAGAAAAGGTAAAAAGGAGTATAAAATAGAGATGGGGGATTCTATTCTCTCATTATGTTGATTGATTTTTTATGTTTGGCCTCTTGGCTAGAGAGCTTAAGGTACTTGAGGGTTTTGACTAAATAAACCCTAGAGATCAGCAAGGGAGTGAAATATTCTCTCGTTCCTGATCCAATCTTGGCCAAGATGGTGAAATATTCCTCCCTCAGTTTCAGAAGCAAGTTGGGGAAGAAGGGAACAACTTTGGGTCTTTCTTCGGAGCCAGGGTGCATTGTCCATGAGAGAATAGTTTGTGGAGGATAGTAGACATTGGATCTAGAAGAGGTTTCACTTCTAGAGTGTTAGCAACTACTAGGGATCCTCTTCTTATCATTCTATTGAGGAATTTCACACCTTATTCACCATTTCTTCCAGTTGTGTGAAATTCCTGAAGGAGGGCGCAATTACATTGGAGACATTGAGTGGGAAGGTTCAAATTTGCATGTAACTCGAAAGGGATCACTTCTCATGACCATATACCTTCATATATATAGGATTTCAACTTCTCTTGTGAAGTTTGGAGAATATATTTATTTATTTGGGGAGTTGGGTGTATTTCCTAAAAGAGGGTGAATTTGTTCTTAGTGATATTATTGTTTGGAGGCCAGCCAGTTAAGATACAACTTAGAGACTATTCCTAACACCTTGCCATCATTATATCTATCATCTCAAACAATTTTTCAAAGGTTTGAGGCCATCATAGAGGAGGTAGTACTCTCCTTGGTATGTTTCAGCTAGGAGTACGCATTCAACATATGTCTACAACATAAACTTAGAAAATAAGAACTTGATCTTTCCCAAATTTGATGTGGAGTTAATAGTGGTATCTTGGAGCATCATTTCATCTATTTCTCTTGTATTTGGAGGCACCTTCAACCACATTCATTATTCTGCTACATGTATTCCAAATATGTGTATCTCTTATATGGAGGTTATCATATTTACTAAATAAAGATCAGATCTGAAGTTTGTGGCTATCCCCTTGTGCATTTTGTTTGTATCTTGTTATTACTCTTGTTGTTCCATTTTCATCATTATATTTTGTGAAAACCTCTAAATAAACTCCATGTGCAAGACTGAATAATAACCTGCGAAACATGTGAAAAAAACATAACAAACAAACAAGCTGAAACATAAAGTTCCTAGCAATCTTTCTTGGGAACATTACAGTGGTATCAAAATGAATTCCTTCGCCAGCCTGTTATTTTGTAATATATTGATGGAGCGTGAATTTGAGGCCATGGAAAGAGAGTATAACTCTCAGAGTGCAAGATTCTGGAGACTGGTCACCTTGGGTGAGTATTGCAACATCATGATTGGGAGGATGAATAGATGAGAATTTCATGATGGAAGTGTTATACCCAAGTTTTTAGATAAGCAACAAAGTGAAGAGAAAACARGGAGATTAGAGCAGTCCCATAAGGCCATTGAATCCTAYKCATTTGATGGAYGGTTGGATGTGTTATCACCATAAMWWTTTTTAGATAGGATCCAARTCTCGAAAATTTAGCAAAGAGCTACATCACTATGGAARCATGATAGTTTGGGGGATAAGGTCACATATGGTGGCATGTGGAAAAAYATTGCGGAGGCRTGAAAGGTAGGACTCGACAGGCTGTAGATTTTGAAAYGGCCCAGATCAAYGACCAAGACCCATATCGGGCGGTGAAATAACAYGAAGTTTAATTATGTGAGGGTGGGCTGRGGAAAACTACCGYGGTTTCATTCATGGACAYGTGGCACCCTCAGAGGCACATTGAGGCGAAAAGAAGTCTACCCAAAACCGTTTTTTCCAACCCCTGATATCGAAAGTTGATGAGACTCGGTGGACCGTAGRTCACYTGCTAATTTGCATTTATTTTTCCCAATGCATCTTGTCCTTGTGTTATTTTTCCACTCAGATTTTCAAACTTTTTCACCAGCTCCGTCAAGATCCCATCACCTAAATCCTTCACTYAAMTAATCATCCAAAATAGTTATGTCCTCCATGAGTAAAAARTTTGGCAAATATCCCTAACCTATACCTAGCCTTAATGCTTATCTAAATCCATTAGTTCCATCACTTCATTAATTTTTACCCTTACTTTCATATTCCCGTTGAAAATAAAAAATATTCCTTTTATTAAGCACCCTTATCCTATCTACAAAGTCATGTGTTAAGCCTCATATGCCCAAAGTCCTTCGAAAATAGAAAAAAGGGGTTTATTATTATTAATATAATTTTTTTTATATTTATATTAATGTTTAATCCAATATTTAATTTATGGAATCACGTCAAATCATGGGCACGAATCTCAATTTTATAATGTGGAAAAGTCAAAGGTTGGATGGAGGGCGTACATACATATCGGGGATTTAAGTAGTGAGGAGGTTAATTATGTGAAGGCAGGTCGGGGAAAACTACCGTGGTTTATTTGATGGACATGTGTTTTTACGTGGAGCACATCGGAGGTAAAAGCAGTTTGGATTAAACCACTCCAGCCATAGCCCGATGTAATAAATGCACCATTTATCATATGTTTAATGTGCGACATTTTTCTAGGAGTGAATTTCAACAACAAATATGGAATGTCTAATAAATGAAATTCCTTCTCACGGTGAAAATGTTTTACGGAGGTAAGATTTAAGTTTTACAAATTAAAGACATTAATGCTTATTTCCATGCAAAAGATTTAAATGGGAATATGCACGTGAATGGAGACTTGGATAATTGTTTATCCAAAGATTTACAAAAGTAAAAGAAGAAGATAAAAGGTATTTTACCAAAGATGGTAAACTGGAAAAAACACACAGTAAATGTTTTTTCGCAGTGAAATGGTAAATTGGAAAAACATTACACAATAAATGTTTTTTATAGGGAAATGGTAACGAAAAATGTTTTTTACAATGAAATGGTGAATTGGGCAAACAACACATGATTTTAAAAACCACAGGCATGAATTAAATTATGGAAATTTAATTCTACAGGATAGAAAAATATTTGGGAATTGTTTTTATTTCAAATATATTATTCCCAAATATTTAATGAGAATATGGATAAATGGGATTAAATTTGAAAGAATATAAGTGACATTTCAAAGAGAACGTGGCAGAGGAAGGAGCTGGAGTGTCAGAGGAATCTATAGGAATCATGAAACATTTTTTATGAAAACTGTCATTTGTAATCATTGTAGAAGCTGAAACATTTCATTTCAGTTATTGTAACCGGTTGCACACTGAAGGAACTTGAATTGTATAAGTATTAGAGGTTCTGAGTGTATTAATGGTTGGCAGAAGTGTAAGATCACCTTTTGGTTGTTTCAGACTCTATTTTGTAAATTTTCTGAATCTGAATTGAATATAAATGTAGAAGATTTTGAAGTCTCTATGAAAAGATTCTAAAGGGTGGTGATATGAGCTTTGTTTCCTTTCATCGTATGTATTTCCTGTGACCTGTCTTTCATTTTCATTTTCTTCTGTTTAAATTGGAGAGTTAAAGGCCCATAATTCATCATTTGATGCTCTTGGCTTAAGCAATTTAAACTGTGTGATTTTCTTCTTAACTAATTCATAATTCATTTCGATAATGCTCTGATGCAGTTATTTGTTTCCTTTATCTCCCTACACTCTATTTAAATTTAAAAATAACTCAGATTCATCGCCTCGTTTAGCGTTTATCCTCTGGAGAGTTCTATTAGCTGATGCATTTTTTTCGTTCACTTTCATAATTTTGACTCCATAGCCCTGAGTGTTCCTCCCCTTCTTTGCCAACAACTTTATTAAAAACCCCCCAAAACAAACCAAATCTAGCCACCGATGGCCATAGAAATATCAAGTGACACGAGAGAGTCGTCTTTGAGTTGAGAAGGCTAGTGCCTCAACTCTAAAGTTGGTTGAAACAGTTACCTCTATCGTTTGTCTATTCAGCCGGATAGATTTACAGAGTGCTAACATTTTGGCGCCGTTGTCGGGGACGAAATTGAAAATTTTTCCCTGGGAAGAATGACATGGTTGAGTTCTAAGGTCCAAGAGCAACAGACACTTAGGCACATATTGGCTGTATTCGTGCTCTGGCGACTCCACACATCAAAAAATTAGTTTGAAGGTGATTCCACTGGTAGAATAATCCATAAATTTGAACTTTCATTGGAGACTCCACTCTCAATGCATAATCTAGCTTCCAAAACATCATTGGCGACTCCACTATCCAAAGATGAGTTCAATATATGCAAGGTATGCTCCAATGAATCGATCTCATATTCTTGGCTTTCCAAATCGTATTCCTCACATAAATTGGCAAAAATATCTTCCTAAATTTGAAGATGGGAAAGGAAATGATGCTGCCTTGCACTTGATTAGATTTCACATGCAGATATGTAAGTTGGGGGTTCAATTTCATGAGGATTGTTTGATGAAAATGTTTATGGATACTTTAGAGGGGAGAGAAAGATTATGGTATGAAGGTTTAAAACCAGGCAGCTTATACTCTCTTAAATATTTCCATATAACATTCTTTAAGCATTATGGAGAATTTAATTCTTCATCCTTGGTGTTTGAAGATTGTTGTGAATTTTGTGAACATTTCATTAAGTACCTTGAAAATGTTTTTAGTGATGAAGAGTGTATGAATGATGAAATCATAGAATCCCTTTATGAATATCCAACCCAAAAACAAATGGTAACCCCTCCTTTGGTTGAAGATGAAGCTGATCAAGAAATTGTTGCTAAAATTCATTTTCCTTCCCTCGATCTTGATGAAGTTATTCAACAAGATTTTCAGCAAGACAAAGTGTTTCAAGGTTGTCTTTCTCCCCCTATGAATGATATGGTTGTTCAAATTCTAAGTGGCCTAGACATGGATGAGGATTCTGAAACTGCATCTATGGAAACTTCCATAAATGAACAAACAAATGACATAGAGCTTCAGGAAAGCAACAAAACAACATATTCCATTTTTCAATCAGAAATACAGAAAGATAATGAAGAGGCAGTGGTTTTATTTGATTCATTTGAAAATCATGGTTTTGAAAATGCATCCATGGGAAATCTAGACTGTGAAATAGTGCATGCTGTTAGCTTTTCACATTTGCAAGAAGATTATGAGCAGGAACTTATTTCCATTCATTCTTTTGAAAGTCAAAATGATAGTCCTCAAGCAAATTTCCAGAAGTTTAATGAAACCAAATCAAAATTATTTGATGAACAAGAGGATGCACATAATATGGCTGTCACATTTGAAGATGTTCAAGAGTGCATGAATGTTTTTGTTGAGATGCATGGGAAAGTAGACAAACCTATTGATTCCATATCATTTGAAAATGTTCTCAAAACATAAAAAATAGAGCAAGAACAACAAACACTTATGAAAGAGGCTTGTCCTTTTGATTTTGCTCATCAAGAAGAAATGATTTTTCATGGTTTTCAAGATCCCGTGGCCATCCTATTATAGTATTCAGTGAAGGAGGAATTTGTTTCATTCATAAGCTTGGATTTTGGATTCGATTTTTTCTTTCAGTTGCCATATTTTACATTTGTCTGTTAGCTTAAGAAAAATGTGAGCGGAGGAGAATCAGGAAGCCAATTTCTTGATTGGCTTCATTGGCACTTTAGCGTCACTTGATTGAGTATTCATTTCATAATTTTTAGAGTAGGTAGGAGTGTGCGAATAATCTTGTTGGTAAAGCATTTTTCAATTTAGATTTCCAGTATTCTGTACAGTCATTTTTCAGTAGTGTATTCAGTGTTTAGTATCCAGTTAAGAGCAGTGTGCAGAATTTGGTTTTCACCAGACACCGGTGACAGGTCAGAGCAGGGTACACAAACATGTTTTGGGAGAAGTCCAATGGATCAGGCACTGGGTCTACGAGTTCTTTGCTACCTCACAGGGAGGATAGAATCCCCAGTTGGAGCCTATGTTATCACCATAACAACTTTTAGATAGGATCCAAGTCTCAAAAATTTAGCAAAGAGCTACATTGCTATGGAAACATGATAGTTTGGGGGATAAGGTCACATATGGTGGCATGTGGAAAAATATGGTGGAGGCATGAAAGTTAGGACTCGACATGCCATAGATTTTGAAACGGTCCAGATCAACGACCAAGACCCATATCGGGCGATGAAATAGCATGAAGTTTAATTATGTGAGGGCGGTCTGGGGAAAACTACCGCGGTTTCATTCATGGATGTGTGGCACCCTCAGAGGCACATCGGGACGAAAATCGGTCTACCCAAAACCGTTTTTTCCAACCCTCGATATCGAAAGTTGATAAGATTCGGTGGACCGTAGATCACCTACTAATTTGCATTTATTTTTCCCAATGCATCTTGTCCTTGTGTTATTTTTCCACTCATATTTTCAAACTTTTTCACCAGCTCCATCAAGATCCCATCACCTAAATCCTTCACTCAACTGATCATCCAAAATAGTTATGTCCTCCATGATTAAAAAATTTGGCAAATATCCCTAACCTATACCTAGCCTTAATGCTTATCTAAATCTATTAGTTCCATCACTTCATTAATTTTTACCCTTACTTTCATATTCTCGTTGAAAATAAAAAATATTCCTTTTATTAAGCACCCTTATCCTATCCACAAAGTCATGTGTTAAGCCTCATATGCCCAAAGTCCTTCGAAAATAGAAAAAAGGGGTTTATTATTATTAATATAATTTTTTTTATATTTATATTAATGTTTAATCCAATATTTAATTTATGGAATCACATCAAATCATGGGCACGAATCTCAATTTTATAATGTGGAAAAGTCAAAGGTTGGATGGAGGGTGCACATACATATTGGGGATTGAAGTAACGAGGAGGTTAATTATGTGAAGGCGGGCCGGGGAAAACTACCGTGGTTTATTTGATGGACACGTGTTTTTACATGGAGCACATCGGAGGTAAAAGCAGTTTGGATTAAACCACTCCAGCCAAAGTCCGATGTAATAAATGCACCATTTATCATATGTTTAATGTGCGGCATTTTTCTAGGAGTGCATTTCAACAACAAATAAGAAATTTCTAGTAAATGAAATTCCTCCTCATGGTGAAAAGGTTTTACGGAGGTAATATTTAAGTTTTACAAATTAAAGACATTAATGATTATTTCCATGCAAAAGATTTAAATGGGAAGATGGACGTGAACGGAGACTTGGATAATTCTTTATCCAAAGATTTACATAAGTAAAAGAAGAAGATAAAAGGTATTTTACCAAAGACGATAAACTGGAAAAAACACACAGTAAATGTTTTTTCACAGTGAAACAGTAAATTGAAAAAACATTACACAGTAAATGTTTTTTACAGGGAAATGGTAACAGTAAATGTTTTCTACAATGAAATGGTGAATTGGGCAAACAAGACATGGTTTTAAAAACCACGGGCATGAATTAAATTATGGAAATTTAATTCTACGGGATAGAAAAATATTTGGGAATTATTTTTATTTGAAATATATTATTCCCAAATATTTAATGAGAATATGGATAAATGGGATTAAATTTGAAAGAATATAAGTGACATTTCAAAGAGAACGTGGCAGAGGAAGGAGCTGGAGCGTCAGAGGAATCTACAGGGATCATGATTTTTTTTTTTTGTGAAAACTGTCATTTGTAATCATTGTGGAAGCTGAAACGTTTCATTCAGTTATTGTAACCAGTTGCAGACTAAAGGAACTCAAATTGTATAAGTATTAGAGGTTCTGAGTGTATTAATGGTTGGCAGAAGTGCAAGAGCACATTTTGGTTGTATCAGACTCTATTTTGTAAAGTTTTTGAATCTGAATTGAATATAAATGCAGAAGATTTTGAAGTCTCTATGAAAAGATTCTAAAGGGTGGTGATATGAGCTTTGTTTCCTTTCATCGTATGTATTTCCTGTGACCTATCTTTCATTTGCATGTTCTTCTATTTAAATTGGAGAGTTAAAGGCCCATAATTCATCATTTGATGCTCTTGGCTTAAGCAATTTAAACTGTGTGATTGTCTTCTTAACTAATTCAGAATTCATTTCGATAATGGTCTGATGCAGTCATTTGTTTCCTTTATCTTCCTACACTCTATTTAAATTTAAGAATAACTCAGATTCATCGCCTCGTTTAGCCTTTATCCTCTGGAGAGTTCTATTAGCTGATGCATTGTTTTCGTTCACTTTTAGAATTTTGACTCCATAGCCCTGAGTGTTCCTCCCCTTCTTTGCCAAAAAATCTATTAACCCCCCCCCCAAAACAAACCAAATATATCCACTGATTGCCATAGAAATATCAAGTGACACAAGAGAGCCCTCTCTGGTTGAGCAGGCTAGTGCCTCAACTCTAAAGTTGGTTGAAACGGTTACCTCTGTCGTTTGTCTATTCAGGCAAACAGATTTACAAAGTGCTAATAGGATGGATATAATGATAACACATGTGCTTTAGCTTCCCTATCAGATAGTGTTGAGGACTCAACACTTCACCATAGTGGTGATACTTGTGAGTATTCAACCGTGGCAACACCTAGGCATGAGAAGGATTGAATATTGGGTGATCCACCTTTGAATGTTGATATAAGGCCATGCATGGGGGATAATGATCCTCCTATGGAGTTGAGCATGACACATTCCTTACCTTCTCAGTCACTTATGATAGACACGATGCATGAGGATATCAGTGGCATTATGGATGTGGTAGAGGAGCCTTGTGTAGTGATTGAACATAAGGGACATGTGGATCTGCAAGCCTAAGAGGAGAGGCATGAGTTGGAGACATATGACTATATACATACCTATCAGTATGGGGAGAGTGAGTCACCTCTTTTGAGGAGTCCATTGATAGATCAAGCTGTGGAGATCGACATATCGATGGGATACTTACTTCTGGGATCGATCTGTAGTGATGAGGATGCATTACTTTTTGGTCGGGATGACCATAACACATGTATGGACACATCCATATGGGCTTCGAGTGTAGACAATATTAGTAGGATGAGTGCATAGTGTTATCACACAAACTTGTCAGAGTCTTGTGGGTTTGTGGTTTCTACCTAAGTCCGTAATTTTTCCTTGTCTCTCTCCTTTTCGTAGACCAAATATCAAGTTCTTCCCCTTTGGCTTGTAAATTTTCTCTTTTTTCCCCTCGTTCATTTGAACGTCTTATTTTTCCTTGTCATCTTACCTGATAAATATTGGCCCTAAACTTTTGACTTATCTAAGGTTGATCACTTTTCCTCTTTGTATCAGCCGCTCGTCCTTCATCTTTCCGAGTCCCCCCTCCCCAAACCAGTCATCCAAGTCTTTATTGATACAGGCCGCAACTGTAGGCTCAAGGCACACCAATCAGGGTGACCCATTCCAGACTCAAATCAAGAAAACAAGCAAGTTCATCTCCCAACGGCTAGGATTCCTTGTGGATTTTAGATCGACAATTCACGGGTGTTCAAAATCCAAAAGTTTCTCAATGTTTAGTGTTGGCGAAAGGCCTGAGATCAAAGATCGAGAAATTTTTTAATCTGGGATGTAGATCTCGTCGGGAGAGATCAACGGCGGAAAATAATCATGGGAATCAAGAGTTTGGGATATTATTAAATTTGTTCGTCAAAGGTTCGAACTCCTGAAATCTGAAATCAACATGGGCCGTCTGATTCAGAGGGATGCGTGGCACCAGATCCAAGCAACAGAGAAAGTCATTTCAGGAAAACTGAAGTGAGGAATGAGAAAATTTCCCAAGTCCTGAAATGTCGAAGGCCCGAGGGCCCGAGGTCCCGAAGTGCCGAAATTATCTGGACCTTTCAATTCAAAGGAACACGTGGCGTTAGATCAATGGATTCACAGTTTCGCGAATCATAAGTTTTGAAGGGAGCTTTCTTTCAAAGTCTCGAAAAGAGAAATCTCAAAGCACTTTGAAGATAGGCACCGTGTCACGGCCCGAGGTCATGTGGAGAAGAGGATAGCACTAGGAGCTATGGGAGTGCGAAGGAAAGGGTGTTGATTTCATGAAGATCTGCACCAAAGGTCGGGGTTTCCTGTGTTCGTTACGGAGCGAGACCACCATAGTTTCAAAATGTCGGATGAAGCTCGAAGAATCATTAGTTGTGCATGGAAGTTCTTGGGACGTTAGCCCCACCCTAATCCCGATGAAAGTAATGAAGGAAAATGGATTGGTGGTTGAAACCTCATTTCACTCCATAAATAGAAGGCATGGAAGAACTAGTCATGGAGGCAGATTGTTAGTCCGAAGTTTCACGTGGATGGATTTTCCTATAAAACCCATGTTGATCTGAGCTCATGTCTGACAGAAGAATGCCTACACATTCTAACAGATAAGACGTAGACGCAAATATTTTATTTTAGTGTCCAGGTCACACTCCTGGTAGTAGAGAATTGATTCTGAGTATAAATAATTATTTTTCATATTTTGTTAGGGGTCGATGGTTGAGCTAGGCTCCCGCATTGTAAACTTTTGATGAAGTATCTAGTTCTCTATTATGTACTGTGATATGAGATTTATCATTTAATGAAAGTCAACATATTTTCATTTTACCTGCCTCTGATACTGAAGTTTCCATGATCGAAGGATTCACATGGATTATTTTTTGACCGTATTGTAATGTATGTTTGATCGCAGTGTTTTCATTAACGCTCTTCAGTTTCTTGAAGTTTTGAATCTAAGAGGATATTGTATTTGAACATTTTCCTCCTTAGGTTGTTGGAAGACCTGATGTCCAATGCAGACCTTTACATTTTATCCTCAAGTTCTTCCTCCTACTCACCCTTACTATAACTTACTGATTGAAGTTGAATTGAGACCTCACTTGCATGTGCACACTGGTCCATTTTTCTGAGTTAAAATGATATTATCCTGAGTCTGCACCCATTCAACCTATTTAAACTTATTCATTGTAACATATAAACTGATGGGTATTGGGCTTAACTCCTCTGCAATCAAGAGGTGACTTCTAGTGCTAACATTTCTGGTGCCATTGTTAGGGAACGAATTGAAGACATTTCCCTGGGATAGAATGAAAATGAGCTTCCGATGTTGATGGTGCATCAGATATCAAAACCATTGAAGATTGCAACCTGCACCTGGAAACTCCATTGATGCGAATCCATTGTTTCAGTTGTGGCTTTGTTGGCATAAGGGTAGACCCAAGGTTCAGCTCTAATAGTGCACCAACAAGCCCTAAATAAAGGCCCTTTTAGCAACACCTGTGAAGCAGATGCAATCTCACCTAAAGTAGCTATAGGGGGGTTGCAGGACACATGTGTCTACAACCAGAGGAAATGCATAGTGGATTCACAACAACAACACACAACCACCTAGTTATTCTTTATCTTCCTTAAACCTACCACGCACGTTATATCTCAGATATAACACAATATCACAATAGTAGCATATAAAATGACAAAGAACATGACATCAATCACACATAACACAAGATATACGTGGTTCACCCTCTCTCTAGGGATACATTCACATAACTGTGCTTTATAACATATTAGGGGAAATCATACAGTTATATCTGTGCTCTTAGCTTGTAGATCTCTCTCTCTTTCTCTTCTTCTCTATCTCCCTTCCCTGCATACCTAGCTGTAGGGTCGATCTTCGCATCCAACTGAAGATCTTACAACACTGACTACTCACCCAACACAATACTTCTGTCTCAACAATAATCACTCATCATAACATAATCTAACCATCTCTATATAACCCATCCTAGGTCCTCTTGACCTTTATTTATACATTACAATAGCTCACCGACAACCTTAGGCCAAGACCTAGGTGTCAAAACCCTAAATACCAAAACCCTAAGTGTCTAAAACCCTAGGTCCACTTGACCCACGTTTTCAGGGCTTCGCCAGGCTGTCTTTCCTTCTTCATCGCGAGGTTCTCCAAAGCATCCGTTGACATCTTATTTTTCTTGCTGAGTTGTCTACGATCCATCTTCCTTTCTGATTTTTCATCCTCTATCTCCTCATCCAACGTATTTCTTTCTCTTTCTTCGCTCTGTCTTTTCTTCTCTTTTGCTCACTTCGACCCAGTATCAGTCATTGTGTCTTCCGCACAGTTCACATTTTTCCTTTTCTTCCTTGATATTTGCTTGCTTCCATAACCAAGGCCAACATGCCCCCAACACTCAACTGTGACTCGTCCTGAGGCACTTCAGGTCTGAAATTTCTTTTTCACTTCGACTTCAGACTGCATAGGGTAGCCTGTGCTTTCTATGCTGTCCCTCCTTTTTGTGTGCAGACTGTCTTTTCTGTGTTTGGTACCCAATTTCAACTACTCCTGGTACCTAGACCCTTTTCCTTATGCTTTTACTAAGAGTTGTGAGGCAACTAGTTGTCATAATACAATTTTAGCCGGCTTCCGTTCACCAAACCTTCCTTCCATTCTCCATTCAAAGTCTTCAACTGTGTAGTTCCTCCTTCTGTAACATAGGAAACCTCATATGGCCCAAGACAATGCATCCTGAACTTCTCTGGATGCTTCATGAACTTATTGTCATATACCAATACCATATCTCCTTTCTTGAAGGCTTTCTTCTTGATGTGCCTGTCATGGTAGGCCTTTTCTCTTTCCTTTTGAACCTGCTAGTGAAATCCTGCAATAAATCCGTCTTCTTCCAGTTTAACCAACTGCGCAAGCCTCTCTTTCACAGTGCCAGTGTCATCCATATCTGTAAAGGCTACAATTCTCAGACTAGGAACCAAATATTCCATGGGTACAACTACTTCTATACCATAGACCAACTTAAAGGGGGCCTGCATGGTCAGCTTCTTGCAAGTGGTTCTATAGGCCCATAACACTGCTGGTACTCTCAAATCCCAATCATCCCTATTCACACTGCATTTCTTCGTCAGCACTGTCTCCAAGATCTTATTGAATGCTTCAATTGTCCCATTCGCTTGTGGATGGTAGGGTGTGCTCTTCTGATGGTGAACTTCAAATTCTTGAGTCAAGGCTTCAATAGTATTGTTAATAAAATGTGTGCCTTGATCGCTCATAAGGATCTTTGGGAATCAAAACCTGGTTATGATATCATCAAATATGAAGCACGCAACTATAGCTTCACTAC
>ML823484.1:29390-40022 GCA_009831015.1 Picea engelmannii
CTTTAAACACATAACATTTAACTTGCAATAATTATTCAAGTTTTTCAAGTCTTCTTCATTTTTAGATCACCAACTGAAACTGAGCAGGAACTCAGTTTCTCTCTGGTTACTCCCTTTGTTAATATGTCTGGAGGATTTTGTCTAGTGTGTATCTTTTCCAACTTCAAATGTCCATCTTCCAAGGTGGATCCTATGAAATGGTACCTCAACTGTATATTCTTAGTCTTGAAATGGAAGGCTGAGTTATTTGCAAGATGAATTGCACTCTCACTGTCACAGTACAACTTGCTATTCTCTTGCTTCTTTCCCAATTCCTCCATAAACCTTTGTAACCAAATCATCTCTTTATTAGCCTCTATCACAACAACATACTCTGCCTCTATTGTTGAAAGCGCAACAACCTTTTGCAGTTTCTAAATCCAACTTACTGTTGTTACACCTATAGTAAAAACATACCTTGTGGTGCTCCTCCTATTGTCTTTATCACCTGCCATATCTGAATCAACATATCCCTGTAGAAAAGTGTCTGAACCTCCAAAACATAATGCATGAGTATTAATACCTCTCATATACCTGAGAATCCACTTTACTGCCTCCCAATTTTCTTTACCAAGATTGTTCATATACCTTCTCACAACTCCCACTACATGTGCAATATTTGGTCTTGTGCAAACCATTGCATACATCAAGCTGTCAACTGTTGGTGAATAAGGGACCCTGGACATGTATTCTATCTCCCCCTATGTCTTGGGATACATTTCCTTATTTAATTTGAAATGGCTGGCCAAAGGTGTACTAACTGGTTTTTCATTCTTCATTTTAAACCTCTCCAACACCTTCTCTATGTACTCACCCTGAGACAATGTCAATTTGCGATTTTTTCTGTCTCTTGTTATTCTCATGCCAAGGATTTTCTTTGCAGCACCCAAATTGTTCATCGCAAATGAATTGGCTAATTTCTTCTTGAGCACATTTATATCCTGCATATTAGACCCTGCAACAAGCATGTCATCTACATACAATAGAAAGATAATATAGCTTCCATTTTCTATCCTTTTAAAATAAACACATTGATCAGAATGACATCTACTATAACCCTGTTCTATCATAAACCTGTCAAACTTCAAATACCACTGCCTTGGAGCTTTCTTTAGGCCATACAAGCTCTTCTTCAACCTGCATACCAAATTCTCCTTCCCTTTGACCTCATACCCCTGTGGTTGCTGCATATAAATCTCTTCCTCCAAATCCCCATGGAGAAAGATGTTTTTACATCTAACTGTTCAAGATGCAAATCTTCTACTGCCACGAGACTCAAAATAGTCCTAATTGAAGTCATTTTAACAAAAGGAGAAAATATTTCATCAAAATCTATACCTTTCTTTTGTGCAAACCCCTTTACAACAAGTCTATCCTTGTACCACTTTTCTCCTCCATCTTCTTCCTTCAACTTGTAAACCCATTTATTCTGCAATGATCTTTTTCCCGCGGGCAACTGAACCAAGTCCCAAGTCTAGTTATTTGCCAAGGAATCCATTTCCTCTTTCATGCCTTGCTCCCACTTCTCTTTGGTGTCTACCTACATTGCCTCTTCATAACATTTTGGTTCACCAGAATCAGTCAACAGTAAATAATGCAATGAAGGAGAGTATCGTTCAGGGGGTATACTTAACCTGGTAGATATTCTAACAACACTTGCAGGTGTTTGAGGTACCTGCTTCTCCTGTTGTTGTACATTTTGATTTTCAGGTTCCTTTGGAATTTCTTTTTTAGTGATCTCCACAAGCACTGTGTATTCTAGTTTTTCTTCTTCCTGTTTCTTTCCCTGTAACTGATCTTTGTACACAACCTTCTCATTGAATATGAAATCTCTACTCCTAATGATTTTGTTATTTTCATAATCCCATAAGAAATAACCAAAATCATTAACACCGTATCCAATAAAGGTATATTTCTTGGATTTAGACTCAAGCTTTGTTCTATTTTCTTTATCAATATGGACAAATGCTTCGCAACCGAAGGTTTTCAAAAAAGAATAGTTTACCTTTTTTCCTGTCCATTCCTCCTATGGAATTATACCATCCAAAGAGCTTGAAGGTCCTCTGTTTATTGAGTAAGAAATAGTATCTATAGCATATGCCCAGAACTATAAGGGAAAACTGGCATGCAATCTCATACTCCTTGCACACTCCATGATTGTCCTGTTCATCCTTTCTGACACACCATTTTCTTGTGGTGTTCTTGGAATTGTCTTCTCTCTAAGAATCCCATGGTATGAAAAGTAATCATCAAACTCCTTGCTGCAATATTCACCTCCATTATCTGATCTGAGACACATCAAAAATTTTCCTGTCTCATTCTCAACCAAAGCTTTCCATTTCTTAAAAGTATCAAAAACATCAATTTTTTGTCAAATGCAATAAACCCAAGCTTTTCTAGTTGCATCATCAATAAAAGTAACATAGTAACGAGATCCACCAAGAGATGATACCTGAGTTGGTCCCCATACATCTATATGCACAAGCTCTAACCTTTCATTCTTCTTTTCTTTTCCAACTCTGAGAAATATGACTCTCTTATGTTTTCCATAAATAGAATGCTCACAGAAGTCCAAATCAATTTGTTTAAGATATGGCAACAAATTTCTTTTGTGAAGTATCTACATCCCCTTCTCACTCATGTGTCCAAGCCTATGATGCCACAGTGCTATATCCACTCCTGTAGAAGCTAAAGATATAGAAGATTTAGTATTACCAGTACATAAATACAATGTACCTACCTTCTCTCCTTTTGCTATCACCAATGATCCTTTGATGACCTTCCACATCTTATCTGTAAATATGGATATACAACCTTCACTTGCCAACTACCCTNTTGAAATTAGATTTTTCCTTAAATCTGGAACATGTCTTACCTCTTTCAACAACCATTGGTTTCCATTGCGTTGCTTTATTTTTACCTTTCACATTCCAACAATTTTGCATGGTGCATCATCACCCAAATGAACCTGTCCAAAATCACCTCGAACATAATCTAGAAAATGTTTCCTATGGGGTGTGGCATGAAATAAAACCCCTAAATCTACTACCCAAAACTCATAAATATTATCTACAGAAAGAATCAAAGCATCTTGTAACACATCACATGTTACATTTTCTTCCTGATTTCTCTCCTGTTGTCCATCTCTTTGTTTCTTTGGATATCTGCAGTCTTTCTTCAGATATCCTTTCTTCCCACAATTCCATCACTCTATATTTCCAAGTCTGGATTTGGATATGCCCTTCCTAGAATTCTCCCAGTTCCCTGAGCCCTTTCCTCTATCCTTTTGTCTTCCCTTGCTCTCCATGTTCAATGCATTACCTGATGTCTGACTTGTGATTTTTCGTCGCATTTCCTCACTAAGGATAACACCAACAACATCATCAAATTTTAAAGTATTTGAACCAAAGACAGAGTTAATTACATCCATGGCCAAGCCATTCCATCTTTCTGGCAATGAGCACAATATTAGAAGATCCCTAACCTCATCATCAAAGTCCACTTTTATAGAACTTTGTTGATTAGTAACCATATTAAATTCATTTAAATGATGTGCAACAGACCCACCTTCTAACATCTTCATATTAAATAATATATTCATTAGAAATACCTTATTAGACGCTGAGGGTTTTTCATATAGTTTAGCCAATGCATCCATCATATCCTTCATTGTCTTTTCTTTCGAAATATTGAAAGCCACCGATGCTGCCAAGCTCAGCTGTATCGTTCATGGAGCCTTTCTGTCAAGAATCTCCCATTCTTCATCCTTCATGGTCGTCGGCTTATTTTCTACTCCACCCAATGGTAGGAATAGATCCTTCTTATAAAAATAATCTTCCATCTGCATCTTCCATAATTGGTAGTTTTGGTTGTTAAATTTCTCGACCCTAAACTTTCCATCTTCCGACATTTCTCCCACTCGAACCAGGAACCCTCTTTTCCTATCAGTTACCTTTCACTCTGATACCATTTGTTAGAAAAATAGGACCGTAAAGCAATAAAATAAAAAAAATGTGGAAACAAAACACAAAATATACACAATACAATAGAGACACAGATTTATGTGGTTCACCCAGTGTGGGCTACGTCCACCAGAGAAATTGCTAGGTCCTTCCTTTATTATTATCTAGCAAATGAAGGGATACAACCTACAGTAAACCTCATTGTAAATTCCTCTTCATTCTCTCACAGTCTCCTATCTCAGAATATAATGTTCACCATCATGCATAGCCGCAATACATTTCCCTCATAACAAAGGGTTGCCTTCTAGGGAAAAAACCCTAACATAATTTCTACTGTTATATATGTGACCTTATAATGAACGGTCTAGATTTACAATGAAATTACAACATACATTTACAAGGAAATATTTCCTTCGGGGGCTTCGGCCTCGAACCCCCCAGCCGGGGGGATATCCCCCCCCGGACGCCGCAGAGGGGGTACTCCCCCTCTGCACTACCCCGCATGGAAGAGTGTACATACTTCTGGGGTGTAAAGTATTCATGGGGTATAAACACATCTGAAAAACACAAGACCTCTGAATCAGGAAGATAATTACACTCCACAACCAACACCTTGAACCATCCTACATATTTCTTTCTCAAACATTGTTTTTACCCCTGCATCATCCATTTTTCTTACAAAAATCAAATTTATGGCCAATCTTGGGATGTGAAGAACACCGAGGAGTTTTATGATCCTTCCACCCATGAGCTTCAACTTGACTTCTCCTCATCCTATGATTTTGGCTGTCGATTCATCACCTAGGAAAACATCACCTCCATCATACCTTTCATATTCGCAAAACCACTCCCTGTAAGGATTCATATGAAATGATGCAACTATGTCAACCAACCATACCTCATGCTTTTCATGTGTGTTTGAAGAATCCAAGTACAAATCCCCTCCTTCTGAGGAGTTTTTTTTTTTTAGGAGGATCATCTTCAGATTCCTTCCCTCTCTCAATACTTTTGGATCTACATTTCTCCTTGTAGTGCCCTTATCTTCCACATATCCAACATACCTTTACAAACTTTCAAGGAGATTTATATCTACCCTTATATTTAGATCTCCCACTTGAATACTTAGATACATTTCTTTCATGGGAGACTCCTCTTGCAAATAATGCATATTTTCTCTATCCTTACATATTCTTTCACCTCATCTCTTTCGACAATAAGGATGAGACCACATTATCAAAACTTAAAGTAGTTGTATTACTACCTATGGCCACAACCAGAATATCCCACGAGTTTGATAAAGAGAACAATAAACTGATACATTTGTCTTCATCATAAATCTTAATATGAACAGATAATAACTAACTTCCCATTGTATTGAAGGCATTTAGATGTTTTGTCACCGGGTCTCCATATTTTATCATTAGGTTATACAACTTATTTCACAGGAACAATTTGTTTACCAGAGACTTTGACTGATAGAAATCCCCTAACTTATCCCATAGTGCCTTGGTTGTATCTTCCTCTAACACATTTAGTAATACTGAATATGAGAGACACAACAAGATTGTTCTCTTCACCTTCCGATCCAAATTTTTCCAGTCTTCTGCTGAAATTCCTGTAGGAACAGTACCTGGATCCAAAATGATCCACTGATCTTTTTCCACCAAAAAATATTCCATATTGAGCTTCCACAACTCAAAAAATTTCCCATTAAATTTATCGATCTCTATTTTTGAACTTCTCACCATTTCTTTTCACCTGAAGAATCAATATTACAAATCTCCCATTGCAACAAGGATTATCATAGACCTAAGCCAAACCCCTGACCACAAAGGCATCCCCCTAAAGCCAATAATTTCTATGATACCAAATGTAGATTTTAACCTTGTACAATTAATTACTACAAACATGTTCTTAAAAAAATAGAAAAGATACAATGGCGCACACAAACATTACACATATATTTTAACCCTAGAAACCCAAACCGGGAAAACCAACAACATGTTTAGAGATGCACCTCTAATATTCTATAGATCATATCTTCATTATTTACAATACAATACATATATAGGATTCCACATCATCCAAAAACCCTAATCCATTGACCCAGATTAGTCAACAACCTTAATTCCTTAACCAAAATTAGAAAACCATCAACGAAAGACCATTTGCTGAAAAAACGCCAAAAAACAGATGGAAAAAATGCCAAAAAAAAAACAAATTGGGGGCACCTCCCTAGAACCCTCTGTTTTCCCGACGGAACAAAAACACTACATCTATTCATGAAAAGAATATAACACATTCTTCACAGACAACCATCGGGGGGGGGAGGTTATTGTTATTAATCGCTACCATCAACCAAACAAATAGTTGATGTTTTGGAGGAAATATAGGTTAAATCCATCCATGGATATGCTCAATCAAAGGCTTCATAGTCCATTTTTTAATTTATCAAGCCATGTATCCTCTATATTGTCATGGATATTGAATCCACTAGGATCCACATTACTCTTGGGTGACTTTTGTATAAGGCATACCACCCCTACAATGCAGCTAATTACTTGCAATGAAAGAGCCTTTGAATCCTTGGAATTATGGGCATGCGCCTCAATATATTATGAGGACGAACATGTGCCTTTCCTTTGTTTTTTGATTTTTGGTACCTATCATACCCATGTTTTGGAGATATATGTTTGTCTGTGTATTCACCTCTATATATAAGGAAATCATTTGGACAAGTGTGATATGATATGTACTCAACACCCAACATTTTCAACAATTTATTTGCCACTTTATAGTTTCCTAGGGGGGGAATTATCACTTGGAATTACCTTATCTTTGAGTGAATTACCTTATCTTTGAGCAACCTGCAATTAATGGGAAACAAAAATTTACATTGTCATCAAGTATGCATGAACTCCCTTACCATTATTGATTGTGTGACAAGATTCATTAAAATATACGAGACTTAATGGTTAGTTACCTTAGTAGTGCTAAGAAGAACATGTTTGACATACATTAAATTGATTTCAAGTAATAAAATAACATTATTGTCCTTAGTTGAATAGACCTTGACCCATGTCCAAAGAGAGGGGTTGTAGAAGAGAATTTTATGCTTTCAAAGAAGGCATAAGTGATATGAGCACCATACCTTAGCTCATCTTTCTAGAATGTATGTAACAGCATTCCCTCCATCACATGGGTATCCCATAAGAAATAATCCATGATACCCACCTCTATATTATTATATCCATCCCCAACATGTGAATAATATGTGTTACTGTAGATGTTATGAATTCGTGACTCAAGAGATAGTGTGAATTGATAGGTGGTTGATTCAACCATGTTTGGTGTGTTTCCTCTTCAATTTATGCTCATTTAACAACCTTCTCTCGATTTGACATCATAGTGGGGTGAAATAATAGATGGTAGACAAGTCACTCATTTTCAAAATCCTAATTGCAAAATTATTGAACATTAAGTTGATGACATTAGTAAACATTATGTGTTTAATATGTTCAAACATTAGACCAAACATTTATTAGAAACATGGAATTTGTTTTCCAATTGTACACATCCAGCCAACCACTTTATAAAATGAATGTCGAATTAAGAAATACATTTACATTAACTCCATTGAAAATCCAAAAAATTAATTACTCAATGATCTTTTTTTATGCCCCAAGGGGATATCTATTGGTAGTCCCATTGCAAGTCATCTTTGACGAGCAAGTACTAGTATACAAAAGTTATAGTTTATTAATAATTCATCACCAGGAGATAAATTATTTATTGAATGCATAAGAATAAATTTGAATTCCTTCCTTTTCATAAATAACTCTTTGTCACTGGAGTGTTCTTCAAACAAACAATTTCAACTGAACAACAAGACCCTATAGTTATTTATGAACCTTACAATGTTCCCATGAGTGTGTGCACAACCATCAATATATAATAGGTTATTCTTGTTAAAGTTTCTAGAAGCATTATTTTTCATGCACATACTATTGGCACAAAATCAAGACCAGGGTTCTCATAGGTTTCCAAAAAAATATGTCGTTGTAGTCTACGAGCGTTGGCATATTCAACCTTCCGCAAGGGAAGAAGGTCTCACCCAAAGTGCAACCAAGATGTGTGTGTTGAAGTGAGTCAAGGAGAATGCATCATAGGATTTGACATTACCATGTTCAGATTCATACATTAACATACAAATACGTTCATAGATAGTGAGTGAATGCTAAATACACATGAAAAAAGTAATTGTGTAGCATATAAACCATAGATTCATACATAGTATAATAAAATTTTAGGTCCCAAACAATCCATTATACTATCAACATCTCAAAATTGCCATACAGTGAGTACATCTCTCATACAATAGCTTATGCAGTGGAATCTATTCCCAAATACCCATTACAGACTCTACCCTATTGCACAAGCACAATGACATCCACAAAAAACCATTAAAATAATAACATGACAGTAATAACTTGATCCCAACCCAAACAAAAACAAAACCCAAGTATCTCTCCTGAGTTCTCATTCATCAACTCTAAAACTCTTTCCTTCGAACCAACCATCCAATCAACCTCGTACCTCACTGCACTACTTTCCTCTTTATACCTTTCTCCTGACCACTTCTTGGAATTCTTGTTCTACTACTTTTTTGGCCTTTTTCCACTGGCATTTGATGCTTTTTCTTCTTTTCTAACTTGTTTTCCAGTTGGTGCAAGGTGCCTTTTGTTTTCTCTGTTGTTGTTAGAATTTCAATTATCTTTTATCTCTTCGAATTGATTTCCACTATTGTCCCTTTTCCAACTGGTCATGCAACTCTTTCCTCAAAAGTTTGGCATTTCCCAAAAATTGAAAATTTCTCAAAAATGGAAGGCCCAATAAGCCTGGAACACAACCATTAACTTGTCCCAAGTCAAGCTTCCACTTCCTTCCCATGGCATTCTACAAACGGAGGTCCCAACTCAGGTACAATTGTGAGGGCCTGCTGGTGGAAGTTATTGTAGTGCCCCATGCGATCCTGCCATTTTCTTGCTAAAATAAAGGCTCCTGCAACAAACTCATGTGTTGCTATCACATTGGGATCCTCATTCTTGGTAGCCAATAGTGTAGTCCATTCAATGATACAATAGAATTGAGTTGTTGCACCTAGACATACTCAACTTGAAACCCATGGAATAATTCTTTGAGCTCTTTCTTGGTTGTCCAAGTATACTCATCCAAAGCATCCAGTCTTTTGTCCACAACTTGGATCTCTGCAAATTTTGTTTCTTTCTCAACTAGGTTAGTGATGGCTTGGGATTTTGCGTTCATATAGTTGATTTGTGTGTGCAACTCTTCAAATGGATTAATTCATTATTCTAGCAAGCCAACCCAACCATTGACCATGCCAAAGAGTTGGTGGTATTCATCTATGTGGGCATGAAGAGAGGACTGAATGATATTTCCCTCCATGACTACTTGTGTGACCTTTTGCATCATCTCCTGGGGCACTTCCTTTTTCTTCAACTTGATTGCAACCATCTCTTGTTGAAGTTTGTTGGTCCTCGCATCTAGTTGTGACCAAGCATAGGAAATGATCTCAAGTCGTTGTGGAGCACAACTAGGGTGATATCCTTAGGGAGATCAAGAACAACCTGTTTGAAAGTGGGCCAGACTTGAAGAAACCTGTCATAAATGACCGCAATATTGGACTCGACCCATGTTCAAAATTCCTTCTCATGATTCGTGGCTGAATTGACTAGAATTATGTCCTAGCATATTTTTTGAGTCTGTTATAACCCTATAATTCATAGTATCATCTGGTGACTAGAAAATTTTCACTCAGGGTGTATTTTGGCTTGCAAATAATATTTGATTTCTGCAAATTAGTTTCACGGAAAGGAAAGGAAAAGGAAAATTCATGATTTTTGATGTTGAGTGGTTTTTCATAACCCCATGGTAACAAAAGCAAGGGAAGAAGCGCACAAAACCCACAAAAAGCACTAAGCTTAAGTTTTTGTTGCATTCGCGCCTAAAGAATAAAGAATGCACTTAGATAGATGGTCGATCTAGCGGCGCATAGATCAACGACTGGTAGTGGATTCCAGACCCCCTTGACTGTTCTGGTTTTAACGATGGAGGGGGGGGTCCAAAATGTTGACTAACAAGTGCGCACAGATCTACGGTCATCATGACAAAGCGCAGATGGACGGTCTACAGGCGATTCCAGAACCCCTCGATCATTCTTCCTTTAACGGTGGGGCGGGGTCCGGAATGAGGTGGTTTTCCGGTGGACCCTGTCCCAATGTGTCATCCATCCATTGCATCAGACCTCCTCTGCTCCAGCCCACTTACTGCTTACAACCTTTCCAACTTACCACCCTTCCAACTTACCACCATACTGACAATACCATACCACTCCTGCCTTGTGACGTCATCCTCCATTATCTCGCCATCTTCATCCCTACATTTGCAATAAACCAACTTAGGATAATATCAATAGGTCAATAATGTTAGTAATAAGTTTAGTATAGTTAGGTTTATGTTAGACTGGTTAATAATAAATTAATCATTAATTAATTAATGATTAATAATTGAGTTAGTTGTTAATATTTAGGTTAGTTTGTCAAAATAAACA
>ML823484.1:57083-73602 GCA_009831015.1 Picea engelmannii
ATGAAATTCACCTAATTCCTGGGAGTGTTCCTCCTAACATTAGGCCATACAGATACCCTTACGCCCAAAAGAGTGAAATTGAGCACATGGTTGAAGAAATGTTAGAGGCTGGCATTATTAGACCTAGCCAAAGTTCTTACTCTACACCAGTGGTAATGGTATTCAATAAAGATAGTTCATGGAGTATGTGTTCAGATTATAGAGATCTCAACAAGATCACTATTAAAGATAAGTTTCCCATTCCCGTTATTGATGAATTGTTAGATGAACTACATGGAGAAATCTATTTCACAAAATTGGATCTTTGTTCAGGGTATCATCAGATTAGAATGAAGGAAGAAGATATCCCAAAAACAACATTCTGAACTCATGAAGGCCATTATGAATTTTTGGTCATGCATTTTGACCTTACAAATGCACCTTCCACATTCCAAGGGTTGATGAATTCCATTTTCAAGCCCTTCCTTCGAAAATTTGTGTTAGTATTTTTTTATGATATACTAATCTATAGAAATTCTTGGGAGGATCATGTGTGACATGCTGACAAGGTGCTACAACTACTAAAGGAGCAACAACTATATGCCAAACCATCCAAATGTTTCTTTGGAGTGAAGGAGGTAGAGTATTTGGGTCATATTGTATGTCATGAAGGTGTCAAGGTAGACCCTAACAAGATTAAGGCCATGATGGACTGGCCAATTCCCAAAACATTGAAGAATCTTAGAGGATTTTTGGGTTTGACAGGTTACTACCACAAGTTTGTTTGACACTATGGAAGAATAGCAGCACCTTTAACGACACTAACTAAGAAGGATGCATTTTCATGGACTCCAGAGGCAACTAAAACTTTTGAACAAATTAAAGAGGTGATGTGCAAAGCTCCTATCTTGACCACTCCACACTTCACAAAAACCTTTATTATGGAATGTGATGCCTTGGGAAATGGAATTGGTGTTGTCCTAATGCAAGAAGTAAGGCCCCTGGCTTTTGAAAGTCGGCCACTCAAGGGAAAGGACTTACACAAACCCATTTATGAGAAGGAAATGATGGAAATACTACATGCATTGAAGAAATGGCATCCTTACCCAATAGGTAGGCACTTCAAGGTTAAAACAGATCATGATAGTCTTAAATACTTCTTGGAACAAAGACTATCTTCAGAAGAACAACAAAAATGGGTAACCAAGATATTGGGTTATGATTTTGAAATCGTCTATAAAAAGTGGAAGAAAATTTTTGTGGCAGATGCACTCTCAAGAAAGGATGAATATGTTGAGGCCTTTCTCTGTGCTATCTCAATCATCCAACCTGATTGGATAATAGAAGCAAGGGATGAATGGAAGAATGACGAAAAAGTGTGGACTCTTATTCAAAAGTTGCAGCAGGATTCCAGTGCATCAAATACATTTAGATGGAAAAATGATTCACTATGGTACAAAGATCACTTATATTTGTGTAAGAAATCCCAACTCAAACAAAATGTACTATTGGAATTGCACACCTCTCCAGTAGGAGGGAACTCGGGATTTTTGAAAACCTACCATAGAGTCAAGAAGGATTTTTTTGGGGATGGCCTTAAAACTGATGTTCAAAGTTTTGTTACAGAATGTTTGGTTTGCCAACAAAATAAGGTGGAAATAATTAAGACCCCAGGTCTTTTACAACCATTAGCCATACCAAGTCAGCGTTGGGAGGAGGTTTCCATGGATTTCATCATAGGGTTACCGAAGTCTGAAGGAAAGAGTGTCATAATGGTGATTGGTTATAGACTGACCAAGTACACACACGTTTTTGCACTCTCTTATCCCTTCAAAGCTAGTACAGTTGCCACCGCATTCATGGAGACAGTTCAAAAGCTACATGGTAGCCCAAAGATTATTGTAAGTGACGGAGATCCCATCTTCACTGGACATTTTTGGACATAATTATTTTCTTGTTTGGGTACTCAATTGGCTCATAGCTCATCCTATCATCCTCAATCTGATGGACAAATCGAGATAGTGAAAAAATGTTTGGAAGGATACCTTCATTGCTTTGTCTATGACAAACAAACACAATGGTTCAAATGGTTACCCTTGGCAGAATGGGGTATAACACTTCCTTTCATACTGCAACAAAAAAGACACCATCTATGGCACTCTATGGATACCACCCTCCTTCCATCACTTCTTCTCTAAAAGAAAAATCTAAGGTTCAAGCAGTGGAATATCACATTGAGCATCAACAACAAGTTCTCCAAATCTTAAAGGACAACCTGACCATGGCACAAAATCACATGAAACAACAAGCAAATCAACATCGTAGTGAAAGAAGTTTTGAAGTAGGGGATAGGGTGTTTTTAAGACTACAACCATAAAAATTGATGTCCCTCAAGCAAGCCAAGAAGGATAATAAATTATCACCAAAGTACTATGGCCCTTATAAGGTGTTGCAAAAGATTGGTACTATGGCATACAAATTGGAGTTGCCTGAATCTTCACGAGTACACCCATTTTTCCATGTTTCATGCTTAAATAAGGTTATAGGTGACAAGATCCCATTTCAAACTATATTTCCAGAACTTGAAGAGGAAGGAAAAATCATATTGGAGCCTGAAGCCATCATTGACAAAAGAATTCACTAGCTGAGGAATAGATCCATTTCAGAGTATCTCATTAAATGGAGGAAACTATCGGTTGAAGATTCCACTTGGGAAGATGAGTCTTTTATACAGAAGCATCCAAAGTTACTTAAGCATTGCAGACAACACTTGTCTCAAGGGGAGGGGCATGTTAAGCTCTAATATTGGCTCATTACCCCTTAATTGGGGCATATTACAATAGTAATGTTACTTTATTTATGTCAGCTTTATTCCAATAGTTGTAATTATACCTCCTAGTCTCCTATATACACCAAGAAGACATTTTCATTTGGAATCATCTTGTACTTGAACATTTATGTGGGATAAAAGGAGGTTGCCCCCTCGAAGAGGCTTATTATATGAAATTATCTCTTTTTCAAGGCGTTGAGTACTTATTCTGAGGTTTTTCTCTGCTATATTGATATTTGGTTCTTAACATTAGTGGTGGAGATGGACAGAGAGCCGGAGCATATTTTCTTATGAGGAAAATTAGTAGCAAAGGCTTTGTGGAGCTTATTACCATAAATAGTGGCATCATCCATAATTGATGGGAATGGGAGTGTAACTAATTGGGGTAGTGTCTCCTCTTCTCCTTCTTCTGCTTCATCGTATGACACTAGGGGTGTCTTCTCTCTCTTTGATGTGGTTGTGCTTGGATCTGCACCCCCGGTTTGTACCATATTTGGTCATTGTCATATCACGTGCATCGTATATGAGACATCTGATATCTTATGTTCTTTTGTGACCCTCGGCCATGTAGTGAACTCCTTTTCTAGAATTTCCTCATATACATAAAAAGGCAGAGGAGGAGTGTGAAATATTGAAAAATTTGCACCTAAATACCTCACAAAAGTAAATCCTTGATTCATGTTGAACCATATGTTGTGGGTGTGGTGATTTAGTAGTTCCTACGAAATCCTCAGTTTTTGTGTAACTGAAATGAGGTCGTTGTGCCACTGCAAAAGGGAAGTGTCATGGTATTTTGAGTGAGTTGTAGTAGTGTGACTATTCCATGGGTCAAAGAGCTCGACGATACGACTATCAAGAGAATGAGAGAGGCTTCTACCCTAAGGTATATTCCACTTCAACATAGAGAACATGACCAACAAGTAGCCATATATGAAGTACATGGCTCGATCATGCACATCAACACAAGCCTACAACATTTTTGTGAGAAGGTACTTACACCAATGCAAAGGTGCTCCATTTTTTCTAAAATCAGCCATTACTATGATGTCAAGTGTGCACTCACCTCGTGAGTATTTCTTCATGACCTTGCCTACAATTAAATAGTCAGTGCAACAAAAATGTTCATCATTAATGGGTTTAATCTAAGCTCTATGACCTCCTCATTTGGTTCCATATTTATCATAGATTCTAATCTCACCCTTTTTGTGGCCACACTTCCCTAAGCCATGGAAACCTTGTGTCATGTCCTGTCCTTCCATAGATAAACCGGTCAACTTGTGAATGTCTTCCACATGGATGGGATAGTAATTGTCCAACCATAAAGCACCATTATGCACTCGGCTGATGAGAAATTTTGTGCATCAGGTGACTTCTCCAGTAGTGTCAAACACTAGTAGGTTGTGTAAATTTAACAAAGTGGTGTCTCAGAAGGGTAGGAAGGTCGATTTCCACTCCCACTACAATTCATCAATCGGTAGGGCCAAGTGATCCATGAATGTATGGATATCCATCCAAGGGTACTGTGATGCATCTATGATTTCAGTGTCAACCAATCTAGTTTGATCGACTTTCCCATGAATATTTTGATTCGTGGATCAATGAATTCTTATGGAACAAATGTTTTTGGAAGAGATCCTCGACCAAAAGTGAGAACCATCCTAGTAGACTTGCGTTGGTAAAAAAATAACACTGGTGGATTGGGGCACAGGTGTAGGTTCACATAATTCTCGAGGGGCTCCAAGGCTGGGTATGAAAATAAATTGAGTAAAACACGATAACGTTGAACAATCGGGAAAAGATGAGTCTATAGGAAACATTAGGGAGGTGACATGACTAGAAATCATTAAGAGATGCAACATGGAGGTAAGTCGTCATTGCGTCGGAATTGACCATTGAGCGCGACGAAATATAAGAGGTAATTTGGAAAATAAAAAGCAGAAGCGGGACATTAGGGATAATGGAAAAGCAATTACCGAATGAATGATTAACTGGAAAGGTACTGAAAATTGTTGGGATTTAAATGATTCATACCTGTCTGGAATGTATGGAAACCACAAATGTACCAACAACACTTAACTAACAAGGTGATAATGATGTTGGATGGATTTTGAATTTGAAAAATACTAAATACCCAAAATATTTGACACAAAACTCTCTGACCACAAAGGTGATATATAGGATGGAAAAACTAAGAATGACAACTAGACTCTAGGACAAGTGACATTTGGACACGTCATCATTTTATTTGAAATAAAAGGAAAGAAACAAAACAATTGAATTTTTTTACGAATTCAACAACAAGTCACCATTTACGATTTTTTTACAAATTCAACAAGAAGTCACCATTTACAATTTTTTTTATGAATTCAACAACATGTCACCATTCACTCTTGCTGAAAAGAGTGTTAGGAATTGTTTTTTATTGAGTATAAACGTAGGGCTTCAGGCGTGCACCATTCACCCATCCTGGACTAAGAATGTCATTGAGTTATGTGAGTCTAACATCTTCGGACTTACATATTTATGAAACTATAAAGGGTCCAAGCCAATGCATTTGTATTTTACCTGGATTCTTTTGATACTCATTGTCATAAAATAGAACTTGATCACCTTGCACAAAATATTTAGTCTGAATATTCCTATTATTCCAAGCCTTTTTCCTAGCCTTTTCCACAGTCTGATGAAAATTGACCAAAAATCGAGCTTCATCCAACACCAACAACTTTGTGACCCATTCTGCAACTAATTATTCAACTATAATATGAGTGATGTGCGCAATATATAATCTTGGAGTAATGAACTCGGTGGGGACAACTGCTTCTCTTCCATAAACTAGCTAGAATGGATTATACTTAGGAATTTTCTTTGTAGTAGTCATGTAATCACATAATATATTTGGAACCCTATCATCCTAGTCGTCATTATTTGTGAAACATGCCTTGGTTAATCCTCACTTCCGAATCATGTTAAAGGATTACACTATACCATTTGCTTATGAATGATATGGGATACTTTTTTTTAAGTTGAATGAGGAATGCAGATGAGAGTGGCTACAGTCTCACTGATGAAATGTGCATCCTAATCATTGGTCAAACTCTGAGGGAATACAAACCAAGTGATGATGTTCTCAAAAATAAACCTGGCCACAATATCTATAGAGAAATATCAGAATGGTTTTTCCTTGGCCCAATGGGTGAGATAGTCGATAGTAGTGATAATATACCTTGGTTTTGAGTGCTTGGCTAGTGGATTGATCATTATTTTCAATTCAACTACCCATTTCTCAAATACTTAAATATCTCGAACAAGATGTAAGGTAAAATCATCCCTAAGTGATGGGTTACCAACCCTCTGAAAAACATCACAGGCTGTTACACATCAAAATTACTCACTTCAATAGTGTCTCAAGTGTCGTCATTACAAGTGTTTGAAGTGTCGCATATTGTCCACAAGTGTCACATATTAACCATGAGTGTCGCAAGTTTCACAAACATCATACTGCCATATTTCTTATGCTGTGCCTCTAACGACATCATAAGGACATTTAAGACACCTCAAAGACTGGTTTTGAAGAAGAGAAATCAATTGACAAGGAGTACAAGACTTTTGCCACTGAAAAAGCCACTAAAAAGTAAAATTTGGAAAGGAGCGCTCCCCTACATACTGTCAGGGAGCACTAGCACTCTGTACCCTCTTCTATGGGAGCGTTCCAACACTCTGTGTCCCTTTTGAGGGAGCGCTGGCCTTTTTTGGGTGAAATTTGGGTTGTTGGAGGAAATCAGGGAAGAATCCCCTCAATCTATGAAGTTGGTTGGATTCAAATATGAGTTCAAGGCACGATCTTAGGGAATATTCACAACTGAAGGAGAGGAATCCTCAACTTATCCCAAATATGTCTCAAGTGGTTGGGTCTCTCCAAGCTTATATAAGGAGGCCTTCTCATGGTGAAAGGTACACGATAGATGAAAAGATTGGAGGTATGAAACCTATGATCTCATAGGAAACATACAATAGAGAGATGGATATTGAGAATTACACCAAACTTATGATCCCATAAGTGAGATGCCATTGAAGCATAATCAATGTATATTACTTGAGAAAAGGGGTTGGACAAGGAGAGATGGAAGAAGTTGTTGCACCTTCATCAGAGGATTGTAAGTACTCTTCATTTGTTCTCATTAATATACATATATGCTTGGCATGCTTCTTTCAAGTTTGTGTTTGTTCCACATAAACTTGTCTCTAGTAGATAGATCTATATTTGAGCTAATCTCAGTAGAATAGGAAGTTTGTTGTATCTTTGTTTGTTCTATAGGACCTATCAAGGAGCTTGGGATTGAAGCTCAACTTGGACTTTGCGAGGACAAACTCCATTTAAAATGGTACACTTTATTCTTCCTCTTCATTCATTAGCTTAATTAGATCTAAAAGGATGTCAATAACTTTCTGTTACAAGTGAATTCCCTCTTGGTATCTAGACCCCTAAAACCAAGATAGAAAGGGTGCTATCATTGGTCACTGACATCCTTTTAGATCTAATTAAGATAATGAATTAAGAGGAAGAAGAAAAGTGTACCTTTTTAAATGGCGTTTGTCCTCGCAAAGTCCAAATTCAGCTTCAATCCCAAGCTCCTTGATAGGTCCTGTAGAACAAACAAAGATACAACAAACTTCCTATTCTACTGCGATTAGCTCAAATACAAATCTATCTACTAGAGACAAGTTTATGTGGAACAAACACAAACTTGAAAGAAATATACCAAGTGTATATGTATATTAATGAGAACAAATGAAGAGTACTTACAATCCTCTGATGAAGGTGCAACAACTTCTTCCATCTCTCCTTTTCCAACCCCTTTTCTCAAGTAATCTACATTGATTATGCTTCAATGGAATCTCACTTATGAGATCATAAGTTTGGTGTAATTCTCAATCTCCATATCTGTATTGTATGGTGCCTATGATATCATAGGTTTCATACCTCCAATCTTTTCATCTATCATGTACCTTTCACCATGATAAAGCCTCCTTATATAATCTTGGAGAGACCCAACCACTTGAGATATCTTTTGGATAAGTTGAGGATTCCTCTCCTTCAGGTGTGGATCTTCCCTAAGATCATGCCTTTAACTCATATTCGAATCCAACAAACTTCAGAGATTGAGGGGATTCTTCCTTGATTTCCTCCAACAAACCAAATTTCTCCCAAAAAAATCCAAGGCTCCCTCAAAAGGGACACAGAGCATTGGAACTCTCTCCTAGAAGAGGGTACAGAGCGCCAGCTCTCCCTGACAGTATGTAGGGCAGCACTCCTTTCGAAATTTTTTCTTTTGAGTGGCTTTTTCAGTGGAAAAAGGCTTGTACTCCTTGTCAATTGATTTATCTTCTTCAAAAGCAGTCTTTGAGGTGTCTTAAGTGTCCTTATGATGTCATTAGAGGCACGACATAGGCAATATGGTAGTATGTTGTTTGTGACACTTGCGGAACTTGTGGTCAAGATGCGATACTTGCGGACAAGATGCGACACTTACAACACTTGGAATGATGACACTTGCGACACTATTGAAGTGAGTAATTTTTATTTGTAACACAGGCCATGGAATAATCTTTGGTATCTTTGAAGACAGTCGGACACCATAATACTTCTTGTATTATCTTTTGGGTAGTCTCTTTCCCTCTGACATGTCCTCCTGTAACTTTGTTGTGGCATTCCCACAAGATCACTGGCCGCTCATGATAAAGTACACATCGGCGAAGGATGTTGTACAATCCCAACTTATACAACTGGCATGTGATAAATTGATAATATGAGGTGCAGACCACCATATGTCACCTCTAAGTTTTGGAATAACAATTAGGTACAGTAATGGTAGTGAGAAACGAGGAAATTTTAGAGAGATAATCAGCGATAGCTTTGATTCTAAATATATTTGCATCAAGGAGTTTATCATTAATATCTATGCCACCCTCACTTGACTCTAATCAAGATATATGATCGAGACCAACATTTAATTTGGATGTCTTGACAATGAATTCAAAGAAAAATTCTTGAAACAACAACAACCATCTAGAAATTCTTCCTTCTAACACAGGCTTATTAACTAGATACTTCAAGGCTGAATGATAAGTGAATAATTTAAAATTTCCTCCTAACAAATAATGTCTAAACTTTTGCAAAAGCATAAACCATTTCCAAACCTTCCCTTTCGATGGTAGTGTATTTGCACTCATCTTGAGAAAGCTTCCTGTTAGCAAAGTAGATGAGATTCTCCAAATTTTTGTCACCAGGTTGCACAAGGATTGCACCCAAAGCTATGTCAGATGCATCAATGTAAACATGGAATTCCACATTCCAATTCAAATATATGAGAAAAGGGGCAGTACTCAACTTTTCTTTGAGGGTATCAAAGGCATGGTCACACTCTGGCTTCCAACTAAAGGGTTCATATTTCTTCAACAATTTCTCCAACATGGAAGTTATGCTTGCGTAATTTTTTATAAAACTGTGATAATATCTAGTTGTTATAGCCCTAAAATTCTATATCCATGCATAAATGGCCTTAGCCCTCTTACTTGCATATTAATCCAAAGCACTTTTGAGGAGATCTTCTTAAAAAAACATTTTTTAGAACATGTACGTGCCCTAAACCATTACATCCCGCGTACATACGCATGCTACACCACTACATCCCACGTACATACACTTGTTGCACACTAAACAACCCACGTATGCTTGCAAAAGTTGTAAAAAATAAAAAGTTGTAAGGAATTCGTTGAAATTCACGGGCTATTGGAGGGTTTCCAACCAATTCACCTGCTATGGCCCATCACCCACCCGAATAACCATCCTTTTTTCATATAAAAGGAGGTGTTGGGGTCTCATTTCACATCCAAGCATAAGAACAATGAAACTCTGCCCAATTTCACTTCCCCTCCTTGCCCAAGATTTTTCTAACTTTTATGAGATATTTCCTCAACATTCCCTCATCAACCCCTTCTTCCTCCATTCAATCCATTGTCTTCCTTTGAGGTGATCAAAATATTGAGAGAAGAGGCCTATTGAAGGTGAACTTGGAGCATTGTAAAGAGGATCTCAGACCAGGTTCGTGGAACAGTGGYCGATACATATTGTAAGTTTCATTCTTTGTTTGATGAATAAAATAATCTCTTTTCCCTATCCCAAATGATGATGTTTTGTGTATTTTCTTTGATTTATATTTATCATTTGATATCTAACCCTAACTCATGAATATAAGAGCTTTMTTGTAGTCCTTTTTTGCCTAGTTTTGGATGCAGGTCAACCTTGGGAGGAGATGTGCAGTTGTTGGAACTAGAGAGCTCGAGGAGATMATCACCAAATGTGGGATAAAAGGTACAGTTACTGGTCTTCTCTCTTATTTTTTTCTTTTCATCTGTTTTGGTATGGTTGGGGTAGAGTAGAAAATAGATTGACTTTTAGACARTCATTCTCTCTGTCTACATATTAAACCCTGGTGTAGTTAAAGGGGGTATTTTCCTACTAGCACCAGTGTGACCTAATGTTGAAAGAAATTGTTTATCACTTGTAGGCAGAGGCATATTCAGTATCACAACAACCTTTGCAGGATCAGCCAAAACTACTTCACTACATACTATATGTCCCAACACATTTCCAAAGGGTACACAAAATATACAGTTCTTCAAATTTAAATAAATTTGTATCTATCTGCGACGATCAAACATAAACCGTAGTAAACCTATGGTCTCCTTTAATAGGTTTTACATGGTCTAGTTATCCATATATACCTCAATAAATTAATGAATAAATTCATAGAATAGAGCAATAACTATTTGAGATAAAACAGATGGGGCATTCTTCATTCCAAAGGGCATAACATTATAATAAAAATAACTCCATTATGTAGTGAAGTTAGTCTTTATATTATCTTCTTCTGCAATTCTAACCTGATGATAGCTTGAGAATCCATCTATAAAAGAATAGGGTTCATTTCCTGCCACTTGATCAAGAACTTCATCACTAAAGGGAGAAGGAAAGGGTTCGTGTAAATAAGTTGAGCTCAAACTCCCATAATCCACATAGACTCTTATATCATCAATACCCTTCTTTCTCTGTATTACAATAGGATTGATCCACTCAGCCTCATCCACATGGAAAATTATCCCATCCACTAACATTCTATCAATCTCTTTCTTAACCTTCTCCTTGACTCGTGGATTCGGATGATACGTTATGTGGTTGAAAGGCTTAAAATCTAGTTTTAATTCGATCCTCATTTCTCCTAAATCTCCTTTAATCCCCTTAAGTTATGAAAAAATATTAGGAATTATATCCTTGTACTCCTGCAATACAACCTCTATCTTTTTCATAGTTTTATCATCCGAATAGTCTCCTATGGATTCCATCGTAGGATTCTCCTCACTCCCTTTGTTTACTTTCTACAACTTCAGAGGTTTAGTATATGAACTACTGACATCATCGGAGATAGTGTCTTTAACTATTCTTGTTCCTATAGATTCCTTAAATGTTAAATGTCTAAGTTCCTGGGTACTCTTGTGGGGGATGGATAAAAACTATAGTGAAGCATATCTTCAAGATCGAAACATACTTTGGGAGGGTATTTAGGTTTATATTCATCAATAAATAGAATTTTCTTTATTTGTTGTAGTAATAGGGTGATTTCAAGAGACTTACCAGAAAAATAGAAATCTTGGCGAAACTCACCCTTAAATACCCTCCAACATGTAGTTTGTCTTCTAGTTTCCTCATGCACATACCAGGATTTTGGAATGTTTCCCAACGAATGGAAAAATTGGTGTAGCTATAACTGAGAAGGCAGTTGTGCATATTTCCATACGCTAATGCAATATTTAATATGTTCACTTGGATCATATGAGTCATCGTATGGTTCTAGATTTACAACCTCAGTCTTTAGCTTATGATCATTACTATATTGGTTTACCTATGATGTAGGAATGAAATGGTATTGAATGTCAAGCTTGACCTCATTCCAAGAATATATATTTCCTTTATGATCATCCCACCACCTAGTTGGGGAAGAATTTAGTACTATGTCAATTGTTGAAACTCTCTGGTATGTAGTAACATTTTCCTCCACATCAATAAGGAAAATACATAGGTCCAAGGTGCCATCATATGTTGGGTAATTAAATACTTCGACTTCAATCCATCTTACATATATAATAGTTGTGCAATGCTTGGAAAAAGTTTCATACCTTCCCTACTGCCAATTTTCCAAATCAACTTTAGAGTCTTCATCTCCAAACTAAATGCTTCACCAACTTATGGATCCATCTATAATGGGATTAATGTAATTTTCTAATTTTCCTATAATCATAGTGTATAGTTGATCTAGAACATCCTATTCCATATTCTCATATGTTGGGTCAGTAAATCGTGGACCTTGATACAGGTCTTCAGGTTGAGTTACTTTCATCCCATCAGATTCAAAGGTCGTAATTTATTTCTTAAGATCTATTATATAATAGTTCTCGTAGGCCCAGTCAATTCCTAATAGAGAGGGGCATGTATCCTTTTCCTCCATTATTTCAATGACCTCAATATCCACCATTTTTTTGACACCATCCAAATCCACTTCAACATTTTGCATCCTTCCTACAGGATAAATGCAGTATTGATTCACCATCCACAATTGTATAGGAGAATAAACTAGCTTGGATTTTATCATCGCTTCCCAAGTATTCTTTTGAAAGATATTGACATCATATCCCAAGCCCAACATAACATCTCTGATCTTGTATTCATTAAGGTGAGAATTTAGCCGAAATTCTCTCCCAATTCTCCTCTTCCTTCTCCATATCCTACTTTTGTTCCTTGTTGGAAGGTTAGCAACAATGGACTCTTCTAGGTTTCTTTTGATTCTGAAGGCCCTTTTGATTTTGGTCTAAAACTTCCCAGTAATTTTTTCATCATACAATATGTCAAAACATAGTTGTAACTAGAAATGAACATCCTTTTGTGAAATACCCAGGCACTCCATCTGAGAAAGAGATTATCTAGTGGTTCTTGGTTGGTGAGGGTTTGTCTTAAAAATTGGTTTTGTAACCTCAGGTATGACAGAACTAGATATTTTTCTAAACATTTCCACTTCATCCTTAAAGAATTCCTTCTTCCTTACAGGATCATACTTGGTATTTTCAGGAACCGCCTTTTGTATATTGACCTGATGATAAATTTCAATATCGACACCAGTGTTGGTTCCTCCTTTAGTGACAATGTCAATATTGGGTGCTCTTACCTCAAATATATATCTAAGCTCAAAATTAATCATATTATATCCTCTTTTCCTTACACAATCTTACCATTTGGTAATCAAACCCAGACAATCTTCGATGTAGTGGGTATTATTTCTACAATGTGCACACCATGGCCTTCTCTAAAGAGGAAATCCCTTGCAATGTGCCCTTGTTCATCTTAGTTGTAGAAGCGAACTAGTCCTTGTCCTCCAGTCTGTCCACCCCTGAGATTTCCTCCACCTCAGTAGCCTCCTCCAAACCCTTGAGGAGTTTTATTCACTCTGAATATGGAATGATCTAATTTTTCGGTGAGAGAATATAAATCTCTACATTGGTTAGAAAAATGAGTAGGCGACCCACAAAATTAAAAATATACTATATTTGGAATAGAGGTATACTTTTGTATAATAATGTAGTGCCTCAGAGAGTGCTTGTGACTTCTACAAATCTCGAAATACTTATTTCTCTAGCCTCCTTGATGATACGAAAAATCATAGTATTAAACAAGGTCGTGAAATTGCGTTGTAGCGGTGACTTGCGCAACCCCACCCGATGGTCCTACTGGTAGAGGCACCATCGGGTGAGTAGGGGGTCCTCCACCCCTCAATATTGGAAATCCAGTTGTTATATGACCTGGATGTGCATCAGCAAAAGAGCTTTGGGACAAGCTACAAGACCTTTATTCAAGGGAAGAAGCAGAAGAAGAAGAAGAAGTTGAAGCAAATTACAACATCTCAGATTTCAAAGAAGAAAATAGAGGTCAGTTCTTTTTCTTTAATTGTGAAGGAGTAGGACATGTTGAATTTGAGTGCCCTCATCCAAGGATTGAAAGAGATGACACTAAAGAAGAAAATTCCAATGAAGAAGAAGAAAATCACGAAGAAGAAATGATTCAACAAGAAGATGAGAATCTTAAAAAATTGAAGCATGTTGAGATTGAAAATAGCAAGCTCAAAGACACATGTAGAAAACTAAGAAGTGAATTGGGTAGTTATAAAAATACAGTGGTAAGATTGAAGAAATAATTAGAAGACTTTGAGAAACTAAGAGAAGAAACCATTTCCTTGAAAACTCTACTCAAAGAAGCAAGAAGAATAGGAGAAGTAAACAAGGTCCAAATGATGAAGAAAGAAGAAGATTGTGGGAAACTTGAACAAGAAGTTGTTTCATTGAGGAATATCTTAAGAAACTCTCAAGTGCCAAAAGAATTAACACATCTTGGATGCATGCGTGAAACTTCATACAAAGAAAATGCAAATACCAACAAGAAGATTGAAAAAAGAGCTACACAGACAATTGATGAGAAGTGGACCAGGATACCAGAAAGAAGGAATGATTACAAAAGAGATGAATATCCAAGAAGACCTCCTACCTTCATGAATCACAGAAGATTCAATCAGTATGAAGGAAACTACAGAAGAGTATATCATGAACCCAGATGGACTACATCACAAAGAAGGTCACTTACTCCAAGGTATCAAAATTTCTTTCTTGGTCATTGTTATATTTGCAAAAATTTTGGACATAAGGCAATTAATTGCAGAATCAATGAAAGGAACAAATACACAAGAAACATGAATGGTGTAAATAGAGGATATGGAAATAATCATGCATTTGTCAATGAAAGTTATAATTCATTTTCCCCATTGATGGACAAAAATATTGTGTGCTACAAATGTAATTATCTTGGTCACAAAGCACGAGATTGCAGATATATGAATGAAGATGTCCCTATGCCAACCATAGTATGGAGAAGGAAAGAGTTTCCAAACAATGAAGATTGTCGAATAGCATTGACTGCTGAAAAATGTAAAGAAGAAGATGAATGGTACATAGAAAGTGGATGTTCTTCACACATGACCAGAGATCAAGACAAATTCATCAGCTTGAAGAGAAAGGGTGGCAATGTTGCATTTGGAGATGACTCATCTACCAAAATACTTGGAGAAGGTGTAGTAGAGCATGGAAGAAAAAATGTAAAAGCAAAGAATGTCCTATTGGTTGAAGACTTGAAGCATAATATACTCAGTGTTAGTAAAATGTGTGATCAAGGATACACTCTTATGTTTGACTCTCGAAAATGTAAAATCAAAGAAAATAACTCAGGAAGATTGGTTTCAACTGCAACAAGAAGAACGAACAACGTATACATCCTAGACATGAAGAAGAGAGAGAATAAATAAGCCACACAAAAGGATTCCAAGGAAGAAAAAGTCCCAAAGACCAAAAATAAGGATGAAGTATTATTGAGTGCCACATGTTCAAGGGTGTTGGCAAATATTTAACAGACAGTGAATGGAAAATATTTAACAGACAGCAAATGCTTGTCATTGATGGCAAGTAAAACAGTGAAGATGGCACGAGTACAGGAAGTTTGTAATCGACGGGAAAACAGAAGACAAGATTAGGAAGGTCGAATGATCGAAGGCAACGCAACATTGATCGAGTGATCGAAGACCCGTAAAGTTTGAGAAGAATCTCTAATCGTTGGATTCCATTCAAAATTCACGAAAGAATGAGGGTCGTCAGATATGAATGTAGACAAGAAGAGATCGTTGAAGAGGAGGACAGATATCAGCCGTTAGATCCAAGCGCACGATCCGACCATCGTTGGATCAAGAAGAACCCACACGTCCTTTAAGGTACAAGGAGAAGTGGGCGTAATCGCGATATGCAAAATTGCGATGTAATCTAAGCCGTCAGATCAAGGTTTGATCTGGACCATTGATTCCAGTCCATGTCAGAGTTTCGGGGATCGAGAGTTGGAGATGTCAAAGTTTCTTAACATCAGGAATCCCGATATTGCGATATGTGAAATCGCGATTTAATCGCAGCCATTGAATCGAGATCAGATCTGGACCGTTGATCCAACCCCATGTCATAGTTTCATGAATTGGGACTTTGAAGTGACAAAAACAATGGACATCAAGTATGTTGAAATTGCGATATGCGAAATCGCGATTTAATCGCAGCCATTGATAAAGATCAGATCTGGACTGTTGATCTAACTCCATATCGAAGTTTCGTGAATCGCGACATGGAGAGGAAAAGAACCCAATGCAACAAGAATGTCGAAATCATGAAATCGTGATTCAATCGTAGCCATTGAATCAAGATCACATCTGGACTATCCAATCACAGGACATGTGGCAAGTGATTGAAATTTTGTTGACTTCGGGTCAACGGAGCATAGTGTCGAAAATCACGAAATGAGAAATCGCGAAAGCATTTTTTGCATAGGCGCTTGGTTATGACCATAGTCATATTGGGGAAGGAGCTAGTGCAGAAAAGTTCTATATCGAAACTTTGGGGATTAGGAAATGAAGTGTAGAGACACTCAACACAGGATTGCCAAAATGTCGAAACCCGATTTAAAGGCAATGTCAATAAAGTTCATCCAATGACACAGATAAATTGGATATGATTGGAAGGTTA
>ML823485.1:80132-91772 GCA_009831015.1 Picea engelmannii
ATTTTAGATTAGTTTAAATTGAATGTGCTATTTTATAAATATTTAATTTTCTCAATAAATTGCTATAATCTAAATGTTTTATAAATTGATTATTTTCTTGTAACTCAATAAGATGCAATTTCTTATATTGACATCATACAATTAATTAGTATTAGGAGTATTTGAGGGTGTTGAATTCATATTGAAAATAACAAATTCATCAATTTGAATTTGCAATTTTAATAATGAAAAACCAAAAAATCACTGAAAAACTTGATAAGATAGACTTCTCTTCCTCCAAAATAACTTCGATTATGTTAAAACCATGGTTGAAAAAAGAACATATAACTTTGATTATGTTAAAACCATGGTTGAAAAAAGAACATATAACTTAGATTATGTTAAAACCATTGTTAAAGAAAGAACATATAATTTGGATTATGTTAAAACCATGATTGAAAAAATAACATCCATAAATGGTAACTTTGAGACATTTGAGAAGATATAACTTCTTTAATAATAAAATTCTTAAATTAAGAATTGGAAATAAAATGTCTAAATTCTAATGAATATATTTAGACAAAAGAAAATTAAGTTATTATAACAATACTATTAACTAATTAATATTTGCATAGTTTTAAAATTTATGGAGAAAAATAAATTCTTAGAGAAAAATAAATTATTGATATGCTAAGAATTAATTACTTAAATTAGTTATTACCTAAATTATCTATTTTTTTTTAATTATTATAAAATATTATATTTATTTAAAAATCTAAATAAATGTAGAAAATTATATTTATGATAAGACTTTAAAATACAAATTTAAATAAACTAATTAAATCAATTTTTTAACTATAAAAATATTAAAAAAAAAATAGGTTGTAAAAAATCATATTTATTAATAAGTGTTATCTATTTTTAGAACTAAATGAATGATAACTCATGAAAATTACCGAATCTAATTTAATTGACAGAATCCAGAAGTTCCAAAAGCCCACTAAGATGGAATCTTTCCCATGATTTAGAAACATTTAATTTTATTTACTAAAAACATTTAATTATATAGAATTTAAAAGAAACCCGCCCTAGAAAAGAGCTCTTCCTCATTATCTGCTGGTATAAGTGGCTTAAAAACCTTGGAATTCTTGAAGAAAAGAGGTGGTCCACCCAAAAACCTTGAACAACACAAATCATTCCATTCCATTATGGGTAAAAAATCATATTTATTACTAAAATGCTATCTATTTTTAGAACTAAATGAATGATAATTCATAGAAATTATCTAAACTAGTTACCTATTTTTAGAACTAAATGAATGGTAACTTATGGAAATTACCTAAACTAATTACAAGAATCTAGACACTCCAAAAACAAGATAGAACCTCTCCCCTAATTAAAAACATTTAATTCTACTCCCTAAAAACATTTAATTATATAGAATTTAAAAAAAAACAACCCTAGAAAAAAGTGATTCATCATGTGAAGACAAAGTGAATGATTTTATGCTTATGGATATGGGAGATCTTGATGATGAACACATAGGAGGTGAAATGGATGATGAAGAAGTTGTGGTTGATATGAAAGGTGAATTAATCAGTGCTTTCGAAGAAATTGACAGACTGAGATGTAAGAAGAGAAAACAAAAACGGTTGTTGATGCAGTTTAAAATGATTGATAAAAACCTGATGAAGACTTTGCTCTACTAAAAGTGGAGTTAGAAGAGACAAAGAAAATAGAAGACATTATGATACACCAGTTATCAGAGAAGAAATCAAAGTGTGAAGCCTTAGAAGAAGAGATAGTAAAAACCAGAAAAGAAATGAAGAAGTTTAAGGCATTGTATCACCAAAATCTATCTAGTATTAAAGCCTCAGAAGAATTAACTTCCATTATAAATCAACAAAGGAATCCAAAGTTGAAATTTGTCTTGGGCTATGAAGAAGGATCAAGTAGTAATCATTCAAGTAATACAAAACCCATCAAGTTTGTCAAATACTCAAACATTGACAATAGTCACTCTGCAGAAACAAAGAAAGAAAATCAGTGACCAAGAAGGAATGAAAGAAAAAGTACCAGAACTGAATGTTTAGATCAAAGAGATTATCAACATGAAAGAAGTCGACCTCCTCAAAGAAGATAGATTTTTTCAAGGTACAAAGGTTTTTTCTATGGTAATTGTTTTTTTGCTTTAATTTTGGTCACAAAGCTATAAACTGTTCTATAAGATTTAGATATGAACAATCAAGATATTCAACGAATAACCATCTTCCACAACAAAGATCAAGACAACCAAGCAACAAAAAACCTCAGACTATAAATCATATGATGGCTGGGAAAAAGATGCACGTTAACCATAACAATAGTTATGAGCATAACAATCACTATGATCCTCTATTCAGTGAACCAAAATGTTACATATGCCGTAATTATGGACATAAAGCTGCAGATTGTCGATTAACGAATTACAAGAAAGATTTGATTTCCACTGCTGAAAATGTCAAGGTTTGGAAGAAGAAAGTAGATGACAAGTGTGGACTAGTTTTATCATCCCAAAAACAAAGGAATTCCTGGTATATTGATAGTGGATGTTCCAAACATATGACTGGAGACAAAAGTAAGTTTCTAACATTAAGTGAAAACAAATCAGGGAGTGTAACTTTTGGAAATGATGCACCAAGAAAAATAAAAGGTAAAGGAATGGTAAGCCTGAGTAATGGAAAAGGAAAAGATCAAGATGTGTTGTTTGTAGATGGTCTGAAAAATAATCTACTAAGTGTTAGTTAAGTTTGTGACAAAGGATGTGAAGTTGTTTTTACTTCTAAAGACTGTAAAATAAAGTCTTTGAGTTCAGGACAACTTGTTGCAAAAGGGATAAGAACAGAAAACAATGTTTATGTGTCAAATGAAGAAAAGAAAGAATGCCACTTAAGCAAATATGATGAAAGTTGGATGTGGCATAGGAGACTTGGACACCTAAATTTTGATCATATAATCAAGCTCAGAAACAATGGGGCAGTAAAAGATCTTCTGAAGATATCAAAGACATACGACTCTGTTTGTAAACCTTGTCAGATAGGAAATATTACTCACACTCAGTTCAAATCTAAATCCGTTCCTTCAACAGAAAAACCTCTCCAGTTAGTACATATGGATTTATGTGGACCATCAAGAAAAGAATGTACAGGAAAAGAAAACTATTTTATGTTGATTAGTGATGATTATTCTAGACTAACGTGGGTTTCGTTTTTGAAGGAAAAATATGAAGAATTTGAAAAATTCAAAGTGTTTAAGGCTCTGACTGAGAATCAAGCAGGAAAAAGATTGAAGGCAGTAAGGTTTGATAGAGGAGGAGAGTTTAGTTCATGGAACTTCAAAGAGTTCTATGATAAACATGGGATCAAATGAGAATACACTATTCCAAGAACTCCATGACAAAATGGAGTTGTTGAGAGGCATAATAGATCAGTACAACAAATGGCAAGATCAATGATGAATGAAAGGAACATATCTCAGACATATTGGGTAGAAGCAATTCATACAGTTGTTCATATCCTTAACAAAGAACATCTCAGACCACATAGTGACAAGACTCCTTATGAACTATGGTTTGGAAGACCTACTTCAATAAAAAAATTTAAGGTCTTTGGGAGTAAATCTTATATCAATAACAATGATGAAAATATTGACAAATATGATGATAGGGATGATGAAGGTATCTTCTTGGGATATGCTACAAATAGTAAAGGGTACAGATGTTACAATAAGATGCTACATAAACTAGTTGATTGTATAGACATAAAGGTTGATGAAGAAGTCCCAGTCAAGAATGTAGACAGTGCTGAACCAAGCATAGAAGATATAGTTGAAGATGAATAGGACCAAGGATAAGGAAGAGAATATGATCAGATGAAGATACAAATACTCAGGCTAACACAAATCAACAGAAAGAAGCAAAATCACCTCTCAGAATTGTTAGAAAGAATCATCCTAGAAATTAGATATTTGGAGATATAAATAAAGGAGGTCAGACAAGAAGGAAATTGATTAAAGACTCATACCATTCTCATGTTATTTTTTTATCTATGACTAAACCTAAAAAATTTGATGAAGCCAACCAGCATGATGATTGGATTAGAGCAATGAATGAAGAGCTTGATCAAATTGAAAAGAACAATACCTGGGAGCTTGTCCCTAGACCTGAAGATAAGAATGCAATAGGTTCCAAATGGGTGTTCAAAAATAAAATGAATGAAAAAGGACAAGTTGTTAGAAATAAATCCAAATTGGTCTGTAAAGGGTATGCACAAGTTGAAGGTCGGGACTTTGATGAAAATTTTGCACCAGTGGCAAGATTGGAGGCCATCAAAATGTTTCTTGCTTACCCATGTCATAAGAACTTTAAAGTTTATCAGATGGGTGTTAAATCAACATTTGTTAATGGAGATATAGAGGAAGAAGTATATATGGAGCAACCTGAAGGTTTCTCATTGATAGATAATCCTAATTATGTTTGCAATATGAAGAAGGCCTTATATGGACTGAAACAAGCACCACAATCTTGGTATTATAGACTGCACAATTTTTTACAAGACAAAGGGTTCAAGAAAGGTATTGTTGACAACAATCTCCACATTAAGTCTGAAGGTGATAATTTACTAGTTGTTTTGGTTTATGTAGATGATATTATTTTTGGTTGTACTAATGAATCATTTGTCCAATGGTTTGCTAAATCTATGCAAATAGAATTTGAGATGTCCATGATAGGAGAACTGTCATATTTTCTTGGTTTACAAGTAAATCAGAGTTCTGCAGGAATATTTATCTCTCAAGAAAAATATTTGAAAGAGATGTTGAAGAAATTTCAGATGGAGGATTCCTCTCTTGTTAGAAAACCTATGGTGGTTGGTTGCAAGCTCAGTAAAGATGATATTTCACTGGATGTTGATAAAAGTACATATCTCTCTATGATAGGTAATCTTCTGTACATCAAAGAATCCCATCCTAATATAATGCAAGTTGTTGGAATGGTAGATCATTATCAGTCAGCTCCTAAACAAAGTCACTTAGTACCTGTCAAAAATATATTCAAATACTTGAAGGGAACAATGACTTATGGTTTATGGTATCCCAGAAATCAGAATTTTCAGTTAACTGCTTATTCAGATGCAGATTGGGCAAATTGTGTGGATGAAAGAAAGACAACCAATGGAGTTGTCGTCTTCCTGGGTGAATCGTTGGTAGCATGGATTAGTGATAAGCATGGATATATTTCCTTATCAACTATAAAAGAAGATTACATTGCTACTTCTACTTGTTGCACTCAGATTTTGTGGATGATTCAAACTCTTGCAGATTTGAAGGTAAACTATACTAATCCAATTACATTTCACTGTGATAACACTAGTGCCATTAGTCTCTCCAAGAATCTTGTTCTTCATTCCAAGACTAATCATATCCCAATAAAATACCATTTTCTCAGAGAACAAGTCACAAAGAGAGTTGTTTAACTGAATTATATCCCTTCCCAAGAACAAATAGTTGATATTTTTACTAAACCGTTAGGAGTGACCCATTTTGGATATCTTAGTCAAAAGTTGGGGGTTATAACTTCTTTTGTCTAATCTGTTCACTTGATCAGGAGGAGTACTTATTGAATATATATTGTATTTCTAGGTTGCTCATAGTTGACACGGGGAGTATGCACTACAATAGCTCAGGGGGAGCGCGTTTCTTCTTTGACATTAATGTCAAGGGGGGAGAAAGTGTGGTAAATTTCTAGGATGCTACAGTGGTATAGTTGCATTTTTTTCAAGGGATTGCCATCAATGCCAAAGGGGGAGGTTATTGGCATGTTTTTAGACAGAGATGGTGCATGTTTGTCATTGATTGTGACGATCAACATGATCATATGACGAAGGTCAGCATGATCAGTAGCATAGCGATAATGGCAAGATCAACAGTGTAAGCTGAGAAGGAAGAAAAAAGTCAAAGCATGACAAAGGTTTCGTTACGGAGTTTGGCAGATCAGGAAATCCAAAGGAAAGAGGTTCAAACTCATGATATGTGACATCACGATAAGATCTTGATCGTTGATTCAAGAAGGACACGTGGTGAAATTGCGATATTACCTAGACCGTTGGTTCCATAGGACACATGGAGAAAGATCATCATTTCACTGACTGGAATGTCAAAGGAGTGAAGTGCTCATTTGATTGGCGAGTGGTCAGATTTCAAGGTCACATCATCAAAGTCTTAAGAGAAGGAGATAATTTCTAAGTTCCTTCTTGGCGTTCACAACTTGGAGTATCGAGACTCTTCATCACAGGAATTGCGATATGCGAGATCACGAAAAGATCTGCACCATCAAATCACGAAGGATTGTGGACAATTGATAAGGTATGAAGAAGGCTCATGAAGTGGAAAAATCACGATAAGATCTGGATCGTTGATCCAAGAGGGGCACTTGGGGATATATCAGAGCATGACAGAATACCCAAGATGCGAAAGTGCGAAATGTATTTTCGAATAAGTTTATGGTCACAACCAGTGGTTACATCTACGAGAGATGGAAGAAGATGTTAGCGGTGTTAAGCCCCATCTCAGAGTATCTATGATCGCGACTTGGAGCATCAAGACCTTTCATCATAGGAATCATGATATGCGAGATAACGATGAGATGTGGACATTCGGATCATTGGATATCTCGATTGTTGATCATGCTCAATGAATTTTATAAGTTCGCGAAATATGAAGCGTCTTTTGGCACAGCCTGTGGTCACCGTCGGTGGTCACATGAGGGGAAAAAGCTAGTGGTGCTAAGATCCATCTTGGAGTCTTGGTGATCGTGAATTGGAGTGTCAAGATCCTTTATCATAGGAATGCCGAGATGCGAGATCACAAAATTCAAATTCTGTTTAGCGCTCGGTCACAACTAGTGGGCATATGAGATAAATGCAAAACCCTGTCAATTTAATCCAACGATGTAGGTGAATTTGAGTATGATCAGAGGGATACTATTGCACTTCAGAGTTAATTAATCAGTTACGATTAATTTATAAAAATGAATTCATTATTCTTTATCGGTTGGTGATTCAATTGTTGAGGTGGTTTTTCCCAAGAAGATTCGAGGTGTAACTGATGAGGCGTGTGTGAATAAAATGAGACATGAAGCGACTATGTAAGGTTGGTTTCTCTAACCGGAAAAATGTGATGAACGGTAAGAAGAGCAAAATTAAAGGTTGCAGAGATTGAGATAAAACTCATAGATGAGTAACAGTTGTTGAACAGATAGAAGCAAGAGCAGAATAGTAGAATAGCATGAAGCAGAGCAGAATTGCAGAAGAGAAAAGAATGGGGTAAGAATTAAGACACTTGTATTGTTCATTTTTCAATCACTTATCCATAACCAGGGAGGTAGGGTGGTGTTAGGGAGGACTGTGGTCCTCTGATATTCGAGTTGGTGCTTGAATATTGGGAGTTGTAGCTTCCATCTAGTTGTGGCTAGAAAAGCAGGGTGGTAGGGTGGTGCTTGGGAAAAGACAGAGTTTTCTATATGCAAGTTGGTGCTTTTATAAGTGGAAGTAGGTGCTTCCATCCAGTCGGTGCTGGAACACTCAGGGAGTTGGTGCTTCCTTCTAGTGGGTGCTAGTGAAGCAAGAGATTTGGTGCTCTCAAACAAGTTGGAGCTTGTAAAATAGAGGTAGTAGTGTCACTTTGAGTTGGTGCTCAAACATAGATGATGTACATAACTTAAAAGACTACTTATCATTTCGAAGAAGAAGAGGTTTTCAATGTTTATGGGTTTCCTCATGAAAATATGTCTCTGTGTATATCTTATGTGTGGTTGATACTCATTATTTATGGTGTTCATATGATGTATAATATTGATGGTCACTTGATGAAAGATTAAAAATGGTTTAAAATATTTAATATTGTTTAAGCACAGTAACAACTGATTCACCCCCCCCTCTTAGTTGTCTTAGTAATTTCAAGAAACAATGTGTTGCTTGCTTACAAGAACCAGAAAAAAAATGTTTACAGAAGCGCATGCTCGCTCTTTATTTTCTCCAAATCGATCCCCATAAATTCTTGTTGCTACACAAAGTGTTTGGAAATAGCCATATCATCAAACTAATCCAAGTTCCTTTTATTGCTAAATAATGCAGCTTATCAACACAATAAGAAAATGTAAAAATTTTTGTTTTATAAACAACAAATTACAAAATTAGTTTGATATGTAATTTGAGGATAACAACAAACCCTAAAATATACACAATGTTTTAGTTTTCATCTTTTAGATTACTAAAAAATATATGTGATTGGATCATGTTCTGATAATACTTATGGTGTTATAAGATCTTTTGGCTGAGCAGAGAGGTATAGAGGTGATGTAGTAAGCAATATGTTGTATGATGCAGAGTTGCGACTTTCTTCAACACATTAATACAACCTAAGTGGTTTTAATGGTTAAGAACATGTATTTCCTCCTAAAAGGTCATAAGTTCAAATCCAGAAGGGGGTAGGGTATTATTATGATGCGGCATGTAAATGTGCAACCGAAGCAAGAATAAACCATAACCCACTTGCCTATCAAATAAAAAAGGTCTCCAATGTCCTTAATGTGTGATAGTTAAGGGGAACACATTACATAACTAAAGAAAAACATGTGAAGGGTGTATGTGTCAATTGCTATTAAATTTGTCAAAACTTTGGATAAACTATGACAAAAACAATATCACATTAACATTAATGTGAGGGAAGTAATGCTACAGTTAATTCTAGCCTTACTTGTCTTCATGCAAATTACCCATCAAATCTGTGATTCAAGGGGTTTTTAAGCTAAGATATTGTTAGTGCCTCAGGAAAAGTCCTATTAAAACCCTCAAACTCAAAGAAAAGTTCATTGGGTTTTGTGCCAAACTAATGAAAAAAACAGAATCTATTACTATTGTTCCAAACATCGGACTAACAAGAACCTATATTAGAAGTTGAATAAATAAAATATACAATCATTTTTATAATGGTGGAATGATTATTTTATTTTTAGGTGGGGACTAATGCCAGGACTAACAAGAACTTATATTAGAAGTTGATTAAATAAAATATACAATCATTTTAATAATGGTGGAATGATTATTTTCTTTTTAGGTGAGGACTAACAAGAACATATATTAGAAGTTGATTAAATAAGACTAAGGCCGGGACTAGCAAGAAGAAGTTGATTAAATAAAATATACAATCATTTTTATAATGATGGAATGATTATTTTCCTTTTAGGCGGGGACTAACAAGAACCTATATTAGAAGTTGATTAAATAAAATATACACTGATTTTTATAATGGTGAAATGATTATTTTCTTTTTATATGATATGTTAATATTACTATAAATATGTATTGAGATCTTTACTAATTCCAAGTTATTAGTTGGGGGGATATTTATTTTTTTTGAGTTACATTTTCAAATGTACATTTTCTAATTTATTTTTACTTATAATGAATATCTTATGATTCACATTTGAGTATTAATCATTGTTTTAGTTTTGTGTTTGAATTTATCTTTGCATTTGACATCATATATCATGATATTGATTGATTTTATTTCATGGAGTTTTGATTGTGTATTTTTGACAACCCTTCCAATTTAATTGATTAACATATGCTTTGGTTTAATTTTATTTTTCTTTATGTAACAACTTCACTGTAATCCCAAGTTTACTTAATGCATAATGTAGATATAGATGTGGCTACAGACAAATAATGTAAATGCAAAATGTATTTTTTGAATTGTAAATAAATATAATGCAATACGAGTTGTTGAGACATGGGCAAAGATGGGGACTAATTAATACAAAAGAGAGGGGGAATGCATAGTAGTGTCTAAGAAGGATTTCAATGGGGAAATGGTTCATGGTATTAATCCAAACCCATATTTATGAATTTTATTATCATTGGGGAAAACTTCTATTTTTTAGTTTGAGTGTGTGAGAGACCAGTCATTAAACTCATGTAAGAGGGTGGGTGTGAGAGTCACATCCCATAGTTATTGGAAAGCATGGGGAAGAAGCAATAAACCTTGGGCGGAGTGAGATGTCAATGGCCTTGAGAAGGTAGAGGAACTTCATACGAGTAGTAGCATGCATTTTTACAAAGGGAGTTTTGACATCAACATCAAGAGGAAACAAAAAATAGGAGCTTCAGAGCTGAAACAACAAGGCTAGGTGAATTATGGAGCATGTTGAAGCGTTTTGGGGTATATTTGGAGCTGGAAATTTAAGAGACAAGTTGTTAGGATTGAAGAGTAGAGAAGAAGGTAATTCATGGCGTCGATATGCAAGTTGCATAGTCGAATTTGGCCATAGAAATCAAATTCCTATGTACTCATGGAAACCACGAAGTTTTGTGATCAACGACCTAGATTTTTTCGATCGTGAAGATCCACGGTTGAGACTCAATCACAACATAATCCACAGGAGAGATATGCATTGTTGGTCATGGTGAGTATAGTCAAAATTTGATGGTTAGAGTAGCCTCAAATGCCTGAAGTAGAGGCACTATGATGGGGAAGGATTTGAGATACAACCTGGACCATATATCAACAATAGATGGGAAGTAATCTTAGTTGTAGATCGAGGTGGGGTCCTACTTAAGCAAGTAAAAAAGGGTGAGTAATGTAACGGTGATGTCATGTTGATGAGGAATGCCAATGTGATAGATAGTGTGTCCCATGGGATGATGCGTGTTGACAGTTGTTTTGTCGATGGGGTGAGAGTGGGCCTAGTTGGGGGAATTATTCCTTAGGTTTTTGCCTTAAATTATAGTCGTTGAATTTGGTGCAATGCATAGATTAGATTTGTTCATCATGGGTGATGTTGATCGGAGTAAGTTGCGACCCCTAAGGAGACGTACTTGGATGGGAAGAACTCCAAGAGAGAACAAGAGTCGTTGATCATTTGGAGAGTAACCTCGGTTGATAATAGTCATTTTATCTAAAGTGGATAGACTCTAATAGGAGGAACTCCGAGGAATAATTTGGACCATTGATCGGAGGGTGGCCATGATGAAATGACATTCGTTGATATGGCATGGGCTCCACATGGTTGAGTAAGAAGGGGATCAAGAGTATGGATGTTAATTTTCAATTGAGTTAATGACACAAACACTATTAGAGCCACTATCTACTTGACTTCGAGGACTGATATATTCGACGAAAGTATTTCCAATGGAGTGGGCATGTCGGAATGGTCCAAGCCACTGGAACGGGTAAATTTCGATCGGAGGGACTTTGAGAAATGAATGGGGTTTTTCAATTATCAAAGTGATGCCATTTAATCTCATCCGTAGATTTATGTGAGTCCCACTTCATTTCTTAGTGTAAGACAAAAAAGGTAGGAATTATCTGTCGCGCAAGTGAAGGCTTCAAAGTAATCAGAGTTGTTTATTGACTGACTTCAATTCTTTTGGTTAAGTTATATATTAAAAGTGGAAATAAATGGAATATTTTCAACCTAAATAACGATGTTGAAACAATTCCTCCAAGATCTCCTTTCCAACCCTCTAAATAACGATTCACATCCCTTTTCACCTTGGAATGCACTCATTATATAGGAGTTGGAGGCTTAACCACCATGAATTATTTTGGGAAATGGTTGAGGATTTT
>ML823485.1:108518-143449 GCA_009831015.1 Picea engelmannii
AGTACAGATTCAAAGTTTTTCTGTCGATATTCTTTAAGAATATCAACAATATAAATATTTTAACAGGTTTTACATTATTTTCAGTTTACAGATGAAGGGAAAATGGAGCACTGCTTGTTTTTCGACCATTCATGTTCGGCCTGAAATAATGTGAAGGCCAATGAAACATAGGAATTATTTCCGCTCCGTCCTCATGGCGGACTGAAAAAGTCAGCAACCAATCATTAATATTCATTGTTATCATTTTGAGGAAGAACCATAGAGTTTTGATATATGCCAGCCGAGCTTAGTAGTTGATATTTATGGGCATAGTTTTGATGTAGCGCGTAGCTATAAGATCACATTGTTGTTTTGTGTGGTTGATAAAGTATTTTTTTTAAATACATTTTAAACAGTCTTCAATCAATATTGAAAAACTGATTACAATGTCAAATTATTTTGTTTGTGGAAAAGATATAGAAATTACAAGAGCATTAAAAGTTAGAAGATAAGTATAAACAAAGTCTTTATTTAGCTGTTGGATTTATTGTATTGTCTTGACCATTTTCAATTTCTTCAATTTTTAAAATAAGCTTTTACGGACTTTTATTTATTTTTATTTTGAAAACATATTTTCATATAGATTTGGGTTAGAAGATAAGCCTAAACAAAATCTTTATTTAGTTGTTGGATTTATTGTATTCTCTTGACGATTTCCAATTTCTTCAATTTCTAAAACATGAACTTCTAATTATTTTTATTTTGAAAACATGTTTTCATATAGATTTGGGTTATTTGTACTATCTTAATTCATTTTTCAATTTATAACTGTAAATTAATAATATAATATTATTTTTCAAATTATTACTATAAATTAATAATATAATATTTTTATATAAATTAGTTTGGATGAAAGAGCGATAGGATTTTGATGTAGCCGAGCGAGCTTAGCAGTTGATATATATGGACATAGTTGTTTTGTGTGGTTGATAAAGTATTTTTTAAGTACATCTTAAACAGGGTTCAATCAATATTGAAAAACTGATTATACCCATGTTTTTTCTGTGTGGTTTATAAAATATTTTTAAGTACATTTTAAACAGTGTTCAATTAATATTGAAAAACTGATTACACCTAGGTTTTTTTATACGGTTTATGAATATTTTTAAATACATTTTAAACAGTGTTCAATCAATATTAAAAAACTGATTACATTGTCAAATTATTTTGTTTGTGGAAAAGATGTAGAAATTATTTTTATTTTGAAAACATGTTTTGATATAGATTTGGGTTATTTGTTGTATTATCCTAAATTATTTTTCAATTTATAACTGTAAATTAATAATATAATATTTAATTTTCAATTTATAACTGTAAATTAATAATATAATATTTATTTTTCAATTTATAACTATAAATTAATAATATAATATTTTGATATAAATTAATAACAAAATATTTTAAATATAATATAATATTATATAATAATATAATATTTTGAAGTAGGTAAAATTTTCAGCAATGTAAGTATTTTATAATGTTTTTATGTTTTGTTTTTATATTAATTAAAGTAAATTTAAATTTATTTTTTAAATATTTTTTTGATTTTGGTATTCAATTTTATATTTTTTTAAGTAATAATCTTAAAACTAATTACAAAATACAAAATTATTCTTCTAACTAATTATAAACTTATAAAAACAAAATTTAAAAAAACTTATAAAAACAAAATTTGGAAAAATATGAGAAGGTTTTTCTAAAAATTATAAGTTAAAATGTATCTTATTTATTTTCAAATATATCAAATTAGATTATTTAAGATAATTTATTTTAAGGATGATTTTGTTATTTTAATATATGTGTGGGAACTAATTGTACTTAGAAAGTGAAGTACAAGGTGTATAAGAATCATTAACTATTGTTTTTTAGCCTTTTGGTTAGAGTTACTAAAAACCTTATACACCCCATAAAGTTGGATATAATTGTACTATGTTATGAAGTAGAAACTCCAATGTCCAAAATTCTATAAAAAATTACGAGTTAGGTCCACATGTTTATAAGTTTTAAGAAAAATAAACCTACTACTTTAGATTTAATTTAAAAAAACAGAAATAGACAAAACATTATTCAAATAGAACATTCTATGAATAAAACACTATAGCTTTCTATTCTCCATCAATGTTTTATATTAACTAATAATTAGAATAAATTTATGGGTTCCCCATAATAAGTGCAAATACTATGTAGAAAACTATAATGACATTTTTATACATAATTAAGCCTAATAGTGTTAACTATGATCACCAAGTATTTTACAACATAAAGGATGAAAAAATGTACATATATGGTTTCATTTGTTTGATCATCCATTCATATAGGGATATATTTGTGTGTTATATTTATAAGAAATGAATATTTCATAGAAAATAACATATTTCATTCAAATAATTATTTACAAAATCTACAAGAACACCAAACAAATGTTCTCTGGTTAAAATTATTAAAAAAAATGTAAAAGTTGCAGCCAATTTTACTATGCTAAAAATGTTAGACAGAATTTAAAAGGCCTCACTACAATATTGCATTTCATGGCTTCTGGGTTTGATTATATTTAGAATATCCATAGAAAAAACATCCACAGATTTCTATTGTGTCGCGGTGAGCGTGGATCGAACATGCCACCTTCAGATCTTCAGTTTGACGCTCTCACAGCACAGATAGCTGTTTTTGTGCTATAATAGGGATTCTTTTGTTTTTCAATCCTTCCAATCAAAGCCTTTGAAATCAAGGTTTTGAATTTCAGTCAGTGCTTTAAGATGACCAGTTTTTGCATCACTTAAGATTACCAGTTTTTACCATCACTTAAGGATGGTAAGAAATGGCTCTTGAAAAAATAAAATAAAGCTTATTGACAAATTTGCTTAATTGATTTGTACTGGTTGGAAGTTATGAAAAAACCAGTGATTGATAAAACCTCTATAAATTAAAATAAAATAAAGATTTTACTTTATTGTTAAGAATCTTAATATAAAACTTTATGGCAATTTGTTTCCCTTAAAATGACATAAACTTTAAACTAAAAAATAATCAATACTTTGAAGACAAAAAAACATCTTAAACACTCCTTATGTAAAGTCAACTTCCAATACTCAGATTTCAACTTATCTTCCAATACTTGTTACTGTAAAGTCTTGTGATCTTTTAACGTAAAAATCATGATAATAGAATTCCATCTTCTATATGCTCTCCAATGAGCAACAACTTGCCCCGGACTTTGATATTCACCTCTAACAAAAAGAAATGCACTTACGAAATCTGTTTATATCGCTTCCATATATTGAAAGGTTATCCCAATATCCTCTGACCTACTACAACGTTTTAGGATCATTCAAAGAATACATATATGAATTCGACCATATTTACTTTGACAATGAAGTTTTTTTTATGTACTCTGATTATTATATATAGTTTTAGATATGCATGAGCTAGTTCATTCAAATTGGATAAAGAGTATAGTACTCTCTTTCCATTGAAGGGATTTTTTACTCTTAAAACTTCCTATTAGCCAGCACAACTGTTTATCATAGAGTCATTATGTTATTCTATCTTAACCTTAGTTAGAATATATAGAACTCATCTTATACTATCCAATAAATTTCTGAAGCTGTATCTAATGCCATCATCATGCCTCCCATTTTCTTTAAGTAATATCCCATAAAGTATTCTAATGTCCTTATGTTTTAGTTGAAATTGTTACAGTGCATACCTATGGGTGGATGAAAATGAAATTTCATAAGAATGAAATCTTAGTTGTGAAGTTATACTAGACATTGATTGGTCTATCTATTCTATTCATCCCCTATTTGTTTTAGGGGGATCTAAATCAATTTTTTAATTTCTCTATTTGTTTTAGGGGGATCTAAATCACTGTTTTTATGTTGTATAATAGACAATGAATGTAGGTTACATGCATGGAGTATCCAAGGCCATATATTGACAATATAGTCAATTTTTTGGAAGTTGTTACTTTATCTGGGACTGCACCACGTCCAAACAGACCATTATAGGTTATGATAGCAGGAGCAGGTATGATTTTCAAAAGTGAAATAATGAGCAGTTTCACCTGAAAGCATGAGTTAAATATTTTATGTTTTTGGGTTCATTCAGGAGTGCACCATGTCCAAACAGACCATTACAAGTTATCATAGCAGGAGCGTATGATTTTCAAAATGTGAAATATTGAGTAGTTTCATGAAAGAAGGAATTCAGTACATGAATTCAGTGTTTTCTCTTTTGTGAAAAGTCAAATGATTAAATATGTTCACTGAGCTATTTTCATTATTGGGACATCCGTTGACTACTAACAAATTGTAAGAACAATGTTGGCATGTTTTTAGACAGAGATGGCACGTGTTTGTCATTGATGGTGAAGATCAACATGATCAGATGGCAAAGATCAACACAATCAGTAGCATAGAAATAATGGAAAGATCAACAGTGTAAGCTCAGAAGGAGGAAAATAGTCAAAGCACGACAAAGGTTTTGTTTCGGATTTTTGCGGATCAGGAAATCCAAAGGAAAGAGGTTCAAACTCATGATATGCGACATCGTGATAAGATCTTGACCGTTGATTCAAGGACATGTGGTGAAATTGCAATATTACCTAGACCGTTGGTTCCATAGGACACATGGTGAAATATCATCGTTTCACTGACTGGAACGTCAAAGGAGAGAAGTGCTCATTTGATTGACGAGTGGTCATATTTCAAGTTCACATCGTCGAGGGCTTAAGGGAAGAAGATAATTGCTAAGTTCCATCTCGACTTTTGCAACTTGGAGTATCAAGACTCTTCATCACAGGAATCGTGATATGCGAGATCACGAAAACATCTTGACCATCAGATCACCAAGGATTGTGGACCGTTGATCAGGTATGAAGAAGGCTCATGAAGTGGTGAAATCGCAATAAGATATGGATCGTTGATCCAAGAGGGGCATGTGGCAATAGATCATAGCATGAAAGAATACCCAAGATGAAAACATGTGAAATGCATTTTTTAATAAGGCTGTGGTCATAACCAGTGGTTACATCTGTAGAATATGGAGGAAGAAGCTAGCGGTGTTAAGCCCCATCTCGGAGTCTCGGTGATCTCAACTTGGAGCATCAAGATCCTTCATCACATGAATCGCGATATGCGAGATAAAGATGAGATCTGGACCGTCGGATCATTAGAGATCTCGATCGTTGATCAGGCTCGATGAAGTTTATAAGTTCGCAAAATATGAAGTGCCTTTTGGCACAACCTGTGGTCACCGTCGGTGGTCACATGAGGGGAAGAAGCTAGTGGTGCTAAGCTCCATCTCAGAGTATCAACGATCGCAACTTGGAGTGTCAAGATCCCTTATCACAAGAATGCCTAGATGAAAGATCACAAAATTCAAATTATTTTTAGCGCTCGGTCACAGCTAGCGGGCATATGAGATAAATGCAAAACCATGCCGATTTAATCCAACGGTCCAGATGAATTTGAGTATGATCGGAGGGATACTATTTCACTTCACAGTTAATTAATCAGTTACGATTCAGTTAGCAAAACAGATTCATGATTCTTGATCGGTTGGCGATTCAGTTGCTGAGGCGTTTTTTCCCAAGAAGATTCGAGGTGTAACTGATGAGGCTTGTGTGAATAAAAGGAGGAATGAAGCGACTGTGTAAGGTTGGTTTTTCTAACTGGAAAAATGTGATGAATGGTAAGAAGAGTAAAATTAAAGGTTATAGAGCTTGAGATAAAACTTAGAGATGAGTAACAGTTGCTGAACAGACAGAAGCAAGAGCAGAATAGCAAAATAGCATGAAGTAGAGAAGAATAACATAATAGTATGAAGCAGAGCAGAATTGCAGAACAATTTTTGAAGCAGAGAAGAATTGTAGAAGAGAAAAGAAGGGGTAAGAATTGAGACACCTGTATTGTTTGTTTTTCAATCACTTATTCATAACTAGGGAAGCAGGGTGGTTCTAGGGAGGACTGTGGTCCTCTGATATTCGAGTTGGTGCTTGAATATTGGGAGTTGTAGCTTCCATCTACTTATGGCTAGAAAAACAGGGTGGTGCTTGGGAGAACACAGAGTTTTCTATATGCGATTTGGTGCTTGTATAAGTGGAAGTAGGTGCTTCCATCCAGTTGGTGCTGGAACACTCAGGGATTTGGTGCTTCCTTTTAGTGGGTGCTAGAGAAACGAGAGAGTTGGTGCCCTCAAACAAGTTGGAGCTTGTAAAATAGAGTTAGTAGCCTCACTTTGAGTTGGTGCTCAAACATAGATGATGTACAGAACTTAAAAGACTGCCTATCATTTCGAAGAAGAAGAGGTTTTCTCCCTTTATGGGTTTCCTCGTGAAAATATGTCTCTGTGTATATCTTTTGTGTGATTGATGGTCATTATTTATGGTGTTCATATGATGTATAATATTCATGGCCACTTGATGAAAGATTAAAAATGGTTTAATAGACTTAATATTGTTTAAGCACAGTAACAAGTGATTCACCCCCCCCTCTTAGTTGTCTTAGTAATTTCAATAATTGGTATCAGAGTGGGTTCCTTTTATTTAAAGGTAGATCTGTAAGATTAAACATGACAAGTCATGAAGGGACTTTAGACAATAAGCCTCCTCTGTTTGATGGAACAAATTTTTCCTTTTGAAAGGTTAGAATGAGAACATACCTATTTGTCTTAGGTGTTGATGTTTGGGATGTAGTAGAGACTGGATATACAAATCTTGTTGTGCTGGCTTCCAAGGATGATAAGTTAGAATTTAGCTTTAAGGCAAAGGGAATGAACGCTATCTTGAATGGACTTGTAGAAGACGAGGTTGTAAATGTGATGCATCTTCAAACTGCCAAAGAAATGTGAGATAAACGTATTAGCAGCTATGAAGGAAATGAGAAAGTAAAAGATGCCAAACTTCAAACATTTAGGTTGAAGTTTGAACAACTAAAGATGAATGAATATGAAATAGTTAGCAAGTATTTTTTAAGAGTTGAAGAACTTGTGAATGCCATGAAGGGTCTTGGTGAGAAGTTTGAAGAATCAAATTTAGTAGAAAAGATTTTATGATGAAGATCAGAAAAAGGACCAGAACTCTGATGATGAAAAGAAGTACAAATTCAAGAAATATAGTAAGAAGAAAAGTATGTGTGCAAATAATGACAATTCCTCAGAAGACATAGATAGTGATTCATCATGTGAAGACAAAGTGAATGATTTTATGCTTATGGCTATGGGAGATCTTGGTGATGAACACACAAGAGGTGAAATGGATGATGAAGAAGTTGTGGTTGATATGGAAGGTGAATTAATCAGTGCTTTGGAAGAAATTGATAGACTCAGATGTAAGAAGAGAAAACATAAACGATTGTTGATGCAGTTTAAAATGAATGATAAAAACCTGATTAAGACTTTGCTCTGCTAAAAGTGGAGTTAGAAGAGATAAAGAAAATAGAAGACATTATGAAACAACAGTTATCATAGAAGAAATCAAAGTGTGAAGCCTTAAAAGAAGAGATAGTAAAAACCAGAAAAGAAATGGAGAAGTTTAAGGAATTGTATCACCAAAATCTATCTAGTATTAAAGCCTCAGAAGAATTAACTTCCATTCTAAATCAGCAAAGGAATTCAAAGTTGAAATCTGGCTTGGGCTATGAAGAAGGATCAAGTAGTAATCATTCAAGTAATAAAGAACCCATCAAGTTTGTCAAATCCTCAAACATTGACAACAATCACTCTACAGAAACAAATAAAGAGAATAGGCCACCGAGAAGGAATGAAAGAAAAAGTACCAAAACTGAATCTTTAGATTAGAGAGATTATCGACATAAAAGAAGCTGACCTCCTCAAAGAAGACAGATTTTTTCAAGGTACAAAGGTTTTTTCTATGGTTATTGTTTTTTCTTCTTTAATTTTGGTCACAAAGCTATAAATTGTTCTATAAGATTTAGATATGAACAATCAAGATATTCAACGAATGACCATCTTCCACAACAAATATCATGACAACCAAGCAACAAACAACCTCAGACTATAAATCATATGATTTTTTGGAAAAGGATGCACGTTAAGCATAACAATAGTTATGAGCATAACAATCGCTATGATCTGTTCAAATAATGTAACTGCGAAGAGCATTCTTATTATTATTTTATTATTGGATTAAATCCCCATTGCTGATTAATCATGTCATTATTATTATTATTATTGTTATTGGATTAATCTCCATCGAGGATTAATCATGTTGGTAATTGTATAAGGACCAAATCCCCTTTTGTGGATTGGTCATTAGACAATTACAAAGTGAAGAATAAGAAGCCGGCCCCAGCAGTTATAATGGAAGACCCATAATTAATTAAAGGTGGGTTTACCCACGCAGAGTGAGAGGTCAGCCCTGCCAGATTGTGACCTTTCACACGTGCCAGTTTGATATAAATAAGAGGCTAGCGCCTCACTTCTAACACACAACTCACTTTCTCATTATCTTATGAGGCAAACTACAATTACCAGTTTGAGAGAGGAGAGGAAGAGTGGTGCATCTCTTGGAGAGGACTATCTGTATTGGTTTGAGTTATCTCTTGAACATTGTATAAGCTATTTATGATAAGGAAGTTTTTGCTGGGTTTTCTTCCCCTAGAGGGTTTCCCAAGATAAATGGCATGTCTCGTGTGAATGCGTATTTCTTAGTGATCTTGTTATTATGATGCTATTATCTATTGAAATGCAAAGAACTATAATAATGGCATAAATATTAACATGGTATCAGAGCCAACCTGAAGGAAGCATATTTTGCAAGAGGAAAAACGTCACTGTTACCGTACCCAAAAATTAGGGTTTTGAAAAAGTATCTCTTTTCAGCTCCTAACCTCCTAGAAAGTTGCTCCCTCCCCGAAGGATTATTTTGGAACTTAGAGTGCATCTTTTCGGTGGCTAGATCTCCCAAAAAGTTAAACCCTAGTTTCACAAAGTACCAAAAAACCAAAAAACGAGAGTACCAGAAGTACCAGAAGTACGAGAGTACCACAAGTACCAGAAAACCAGAAGCACCAGTCCAGAAATCTGTAGATCAGATTTGAAGGGGTAAAAGTTGGATTTTCGAAAATCTGACTACACCAGCTAACTCGCCTCAGCTCAGCGCACCTATCCCCTAGATCAGAATTTCAAATTTTGAAGTTTGAAAAATTAGGGTTTCCTCATAAAACCCTAAGTTACAGTTGCAGTTGCAGTCTCAGAACTAGTTGCAGTTGCAGTACCTGTTGTAGTTGCAGTTGCAGTACCTGTTGTAGTTGCAGCCGTAGAACCAATTGCAATCACTCTTGAAGTTTTTGGTAATGATTATCGTTACTACCAGATGGAGCCACTACCTGCAAATGCTATCCGAGGTATGTACTCACATATGGTTAATGGTTAAACCCTAAAGAGTATTTGCAAGAGAAGGGATATTTTTCCATAGATCCAGAAGGATCTCAAGATTCAATACATTCAGAGGAATGATGCAACCCAGGTGTGATTATTCTAATATGCATCTATTTGTTATGAAATTATCTTGATCAGTGTTCCATGTTGAAGCTGTGATCAAAGTATTAGAAGAATTAAAAGTTGATCATAGAGCTTATCCTCTAACCTAACCTTCTGTCAAGTTAGCATATTTTCTTAGTACAGAAGATAGGTTGAAGAAAGCACTCGTCACTTGAGTGAAGGAGACCTGGAAGAAAAAGAAGCACTCATTCTTAAGGACAAGGCTCCATGTTTGATTTATCAAGATTCAAAGGAGAAACCTTGTGTGTTAGTTTCAGATTGCCATGGAAGAATGCTTGGTCACAACACTATGAGAGTGTTGACCTCATTTCGTATTGTATTCCTTACCTTTAATCTTTGCTTCAGATAAATTATAAGTGATATCTCTAAAGGAGCTATTGTGATGATAGTTTTTTCTACTACTTTATATTATCAAGAAGGATATTATTATTGCTTGTTGTTTTGTTGACCTTGCTCCAGGTCACATTAGGAAGCTATAGCAAAAGTTGTAGAAGGCAACGTGCTAAAGGAGAGATCATATATGAAGCAATCATCAGTGGAAAAGAAGAAGGTGGGTCACTGAGAAGATACCATGACCCACGCTATTGAAGAATCCATGTGAACTCTAGAATATTAGCTCACATCAAATACAAGGTGCTACCATACATATGCAAAGTTGTCACAGGTTTACCAGAACTCAAGGTTGATCAGGAAGGCATATGAAATGGATGTGCGCAAGGGAAAAACATCAAGAACCCCTTTCCAAAGAGGGACAACAAAGCAGAAGGAGCATTGGAACTCATCCATTCTGACGTGTGTGGCCCAATTCCATCATCCTCCATTAGCGAGTATGTATACTATGCATCATTTATTGATGATTATTCTCATAAGACCTAGATATATTTCTTAAAATCTAAAGATGAAGTATTCAGTAAATTCAAGGAATTCAAAGCCTTGATAGAGAATCTTTTCGAAAGAAATATTAATATACTTAGGTCAGATAATGGAGGAGAATATACCTCGAAGGAGTTCGTAAGCTTCTGCAGAGATGTCGGGATCAAGAGGGAACTAACTACTCCCTATAATCCCCAACAAAATGGTGTTTCTGAAAGGAAGAACAGAACGATTATGGAAGCTGTGAAGACCATGATTCATGATCAAGATCTTCCTATGTGCCTATGGGCAGAAGCAACTATGGTAGTTTTTTATGTGCAGAACAGACTATCACATAGTGCACTTGGGTTCAAGATCCCAGAAGAAATGTTCACCGGAAAGAAGCCAGAGGTAAGCCATCTTAAAATATTTGGATTTTCAGTGTTTATTCGTATACCGAAAGAGAAAAGAAACAAGTTGGAACCCTTCGGAAAGAAGGGAATATTTGTGGGATACTGTGAGGTATCCAAAGCCTTCAGAATCGACATACCTGGTCACCGCCATATTGAGATCAGCAGGGACGTGACCTTTGATGAAGAAGTTGCACTTAAGAAATCAAGAAGATTCCATCTTGAAGAAGTATATGAAAAGGAACCTGTAAATCCCAGGTTTGCAGAATCAATGAGGGAGGTTCCTAGAGTTGCAGAACCAGTGAGGGAACTCGTAACTTCCCCTGATAAGGAACTTCTAGAAGACCATGATATAGTAGAAGTTCAAGAACCTCCTCAAATGACCTTCTCCCATAAAAGAAATCATGCTTGGGAAAAAGAGCTTATTCAAGATGGAGAGAAGTATGGCATTCCAGAAGGAACCACAAGACAGGTGAAAAGGCCAAAGCCATTCTCCAGTTACACGACTTTGATGTGAAATCTACTTGATGAAGAACCCACATGTTTTGAAGAGGCCATAAAGAAGAAGGAATGGGCAAATTCCATGACATAGGAATACTAATCCCTAATAAAGAATGATGTATGGGAAATTGTTCCCAGACCAAAAAGTAAGGATGTGGTATCATCAAAATGGCTCTTCAAGATAAAACATGCTGCCGATGGAAGTATTGAGAAATATAAAGCAATATTTGTCGCTTGTGGATTTTCCCAGAAGGAAGGAATTGACTATGAAGAGACATTCGCTCCTGTGGCCAGATACACTTCGATCAGAACCATTATAGCTCTTTCTGCCAAGATGAAATGGAAGTTGCACTAGATGGATGTGAAGACAACTTTTCTGAATGGTGTTATCGAAGAGGAAGTGTATATAGAGCAACCCCAAGGATTTGAGGTTGAAGACATGAAGTCTCATGTCTGTCGATTGAAGAAATCCTTATATGGATTGAAGCAAGCTCCCAGAGCTTGGTATGGCCATATAGACAGTTTCTTGACAAGCTTAGGCTTTAGCAAAAGTAAAGCAGATTCAAATCTCTAATTCAAGATCATGGATAATGAACCAGAGACTTGCCACAAAATTTGAAATGAAATACCTTGGCCTAATGCATTACTTCTTAAGTCTTGAGGTATGGCAGAGTTCGGAAAGAATCTTCCTTAACCAGGCGAAGTACATGGTTGAAATTCTAAAGAGATTCAACATGCTAGAATGCAAGTCCATGAATACTCCCATGGAAGCAAAGCTGAAGCTGCTGGTCGATACTTCGTCAGATTGATAGATGCCACTCTGTACAAATAGATTATTGGATCGTTGATGTACCGAACAAACACCAGACCAGACATATGAACACCTTGATTCAGTTTCTAGTGGAGCCTAGACATGCTCATTTAGTAGCTGCAAAACATGTGATGAGGTACCTTAAAGGTACAGTGGATTATGGTCTTAGCTATTATGAAGATCATGAATTCACACTGAGTGGATATACTGATGCAGATTGGGCAGGAAGCGTTGCTGACAAAGAAAGAACTTCTGGATGTTTTTTCAGTTTGGGATCAGCTATGATCTCGTGGCAGAGTAGGAAGCAATCCAGTATTGCTCTTAGCATAGTGGAAGAAGAGTACATTGCCACATGTTCTGCTAGCTGCGAAGCTATATGGCTTCGAAAGTTGCCGATAGGCCTATTTGATTTCGAGATGAGAGCAACCACGATTCTATGTGATAGTCAAAGATGCATTAAAATAACAGAAAATCCTGTGTTCCACGACAGGTCGAAGCACATAGAGATCCACTATAATTTCATCTGTGACATGGTATAGAGAGGATCCTTGAAGCTCCAGTACATTAGCATGGATGAACAAGTTGTTGATGTGTTGACTAAGCCTCTATCTCATGTAAAGTTTGAACACTTTCAAGATAAGCTTGGTATTGTCTGAAAGGACCCTCCCTGAAAGGGGAAGTAGATGTGATCCTTGCTTCTGACCTCGCTGTTAGACGTAAAGCAAGATGAGTCATGCTTCTGACCTCACTGTTAGACGTAAAGCATGACACTTTGTGGTCCTTTCTTGTGACCTCGCTGTTAGACGTAAAGCAAGATGAGTCATGCTTCTGACCTCACTGTTAGACGTAAAGCATGACGTCATGTGATCCTTTCTTCTGATCTCATTGTTAGACGTAAAGCAAGACGATGTGTGATCCTTTCTTCTAACCTCGTTGTTAGACATAAAGCAAGATGAGTTATACTTCTGAACTAGTTGTTAGACGTAAAGCATAACGTCGTAGATTCCTTGCTTCTGACCTAGTTGTTAGACGTAAAGAAAGATGATTCCTCACTTCTAACCTAGTTGTTAGACGTAAAGCGAGATGTTGATTTGTTCCTTGCTTCTGACCTCGTTGTTAGACGTAAAGCAAGATGAGTCATGCTTTTGACCTAGTTGTTAGATGTAAAGCATGACGATGTGATTCCTCACTTCTGACCTAGTTGTTAGACGTAAAGCGAGATGATGATATTACTTGCTTCTGACCTAGTTGTTAGACATAAAGGAAGATGTGACTGACACTGAGCTACAAGCTTAACCGCTATGACATTGAGCTAGTGTAGTATTGTGATGTGCCATCCTAGTGCTGTGATGAGGTATCATTTTTACTGATACATACTTGATGCAGATGATGATAACATTCTTTCGAGAATGATGATGCTGCTGATGAAGAAAACTTCTGATGACTCGTAAATGTGCTAGACAATGGTTCAAGATGATATTGACAATACTATCCTCCAGATGCCACTGACAATGCAGACCTCTCTCGCCCAATGCTCATGAAGAATACCCTTCTTGTTAAGGGGGAGTGTTCAAATAATGTAACTGCAAAGAGCTTTCTTATTATTATTTTATTATTGGATTAAATCCCCATTGCAGATTAATCATGTCATTATTATTATTATTGTTATTGGATTAATCCCCATTGAGGATTAATCATGTCGGTAATTGTATAAGGACCAAATCCCCTTTTGCAGATTGGTCATCGAACAATTACAAAGTGCAAAATAAGAAGTCGGCCCCAACAGTTATAATGGAAGACCCGGAATTAATTAAAGGTGGGTTTACCCACCTAGAGTGAGAGGTCATCCCTGCCAGATTGTGAGCTTTCACATGTGCTAGCTTGATATAAATAAGAAGCTAGTGCCTCACTTCTAACACACAACTCACCTTCTCCTTATCTTATGAGGCAAGCTGCAATTACCAGTTGGAGAGAGGAGAAGAAGAGTGGCGCATATCTTGGAGAGGACTATCTATATTTGTTTGAGTTATCTCTTAAACATTGTATAAGCTATTTATGATAAGGAAGTTTTTGCTAGGTTTTCTTCCCCTAGAGGGTTTCCTAGGATAAATGTCGTGTCTCTTGTGAATGTGTATTTCTCAGTGATCTTGTTCTTATGATGCTATTATCTATTGAAATGAAAAGAACTATAATAATGGCATAAACATTAGCATGATCTTCTATTCAGTGAACCAAAATGTTACATCTCTCATAATTATGGACATAAAGTTGTAGATTGTCGATTAACGAATTACAAGCCAGATTTGATTCTCAATGCTAAAAATGTCAAGGTTTGGAAAAAGAAAGTAGATGACAAGTGTGGACTACTGTTATCAGCCCCAAAACAAAAGAATTCCTATTATATTGACAGTGGATGTTCCAAACATATAACTGGAGACAAAAGTAAGTTTCTAACTTTATGTGAAAACAAATCAGGGAATTTAACTTTTGGAAATGATGCACCAGGAAAAATAAAAGGTAAAGAAATGGTAAGCTTGAGTAATGGCAAAGGAAAAGATCAATATGTGCTATGTGTAGATGGTCTGAAACATAATCTACTAAGTGTCAGCCATGTTTGTGACAAAGGATGTGAAGTTGTTTTTACTTCTAAAGACTGTAAAATAAAGTCTTTGAGTTCAGGACAACTGGTTGCAAAAGGAATAAGAACAGAAAACAATGTTTATGTGTTAAATGAAGAAAAGAAAGAATGTCACTTAAGCAAATATGATGAAATTTGGTTGTGACATAGGAGACTTGGACACCTAAATTTTGATCATACAATCAAGCTCAGAAACAATGGGGTAGTAAAAGATCTTACGAAGATATCAAAGCCATACGACTCTGTTTGTAAACCATGCTAGATAGGAAAGCTTAATCGCACTCAGTTCAAATCTAAAAATGTTCCTTCAACAGAAAAACCTCTCCATTTAGTACATATAGATTTATGTGGACCATAAAGAAAATAATGTACAGGAAAAGAAAACTATTTTATGTTGATTATTGATGATTATTCTAGACTAACGTGGGTTTCCTTTTTGAAGGAAAAATCTGAAGCATTTGAAAAATTCATAGTGTTTAAGGCTCTGAATTAGAATCAAACAGGAAAAATATTGAAGGCAGTAAGGTTTGATAGAGGAGGAGAGTTTAGTTCATGGAACCTCAAACAGTTCTATGATAAACATGGGATCAAATGAGAATACACTATTCCAAGAACTCCACAAAAAAATGGAGTTGTTGAGAGGCATAATAGATGAGTACAACAAATGGCAAGATCAATGATGAATGAAAGGAACATATCTCAAACATATTGGGTAGAATAAATTCATACATTTCTTCATATCCTTAACAAAGCACATCTCAGACCACATAGTGACAAGACTCCTTATGAACTATGGTTTGGAAGACCTACTTCAATCAAACATTTTAAGGTCTTTGGGAGTAAATGTTATATCAAGAACAATGATGAAAATATTGGCAAATATGATGATAGGGCTGATGAAGGTATCTTCTTGGGATATGCTACAAACAGTAAAGGGTACAAATGTTACAATAAGAGGCTACATAAACTAGTTGATTGTATAGACATAAAGGTTGATGAAGAAGTCATAGTCAGGAATGTAAACAGTGGTGAACCAAGCATAGAAGATATAGTTGAAGATGAAGATGAACAGGACCAAGGATCAGGAAGAGAATCTGAATCAGATGAAGATACAAATACTCAACCTAACACAAATCAGCAGAAAGAATCATCCTGGAAATCAGATATTTGGAGATATAAATAAAGGAGTTCAAACAAGAAGGAAATTGATTAAAGATTCATAACAATCTCATGTTGCTTTTTTATCTATGAATGAACCTAAAAATTTTGATGAAGCCAACCAGCATGATGATTAGATTAGAGCAATGAATGAAGAGCTTGATCAGATTGAGAAGAACAATACTTGGGAGATTGTCCCTAGACCCGAAGATAAGAATGTAATAGGTTCCAAATGGGTGTTCAAAAATAAAATGAATGAAAACGGACAATTTGTTAGAAATAAAGCCAGATTGGTCTATAAAGGGTATGCACAAGTTGAAGGTCAGGACTTTGATGAAAATTTTGCACCAGTGGCAAGATTGGAGGCCATCAAAATGTTTCTTGCTTATTCATGTCATAAGAACTTTAAAGTTTATCAGATGGATGTTAAATCAACATTTCTTAATGGAGATATAGAGGAAGAAGTATATATGGAGCAACCTGAAGGATTCTCATTGATAGATAATCCTAATTATGTTTGCAAGCTGAAGAAGGCCTTATATGGACTGAAACAAGCACCACGAGCTTGGTATTATAGACTGGACAATTTTTTACAAGGCAAAGGGTTCAAGAAAGGTATTGTTGACAACAATCTCTACATTAAGTCTGAAGGTGATAATTTACTAGTTGTTTTGGTTTATGTAGATGATATTATTTTTGGTTGTACTAATGAATCATCTGTCCATGAAAACTCTATGCAAGAAAAATTTGAGATGTCCATGATAGGAGAACTGTCATATTTTCTTGGTTTACAAGTAAATCAGAGTTCTGCAGGAATATTTATCTCTCAAGAAAAATATTTGAAAGAGATGTTGAAGAAAGTTCAGATGGAGGATTCCTCTCCTGTTAGCACACCTATGGTGGTTGGTTGCAATCTCAGTAAAGATGATATTTCACCGGATGTTGATCAAAGGACATATCGCTCTATGATAGGCAGTCTTTTGTACATCACAACATCCCATCCTGATATAATGCAAGTTGTTGGAATGGTAGGTCATTATCAGTCAGCTCCTAAACAAAGTCACTTAGTAGCTGTCAAAAAGATATTCAAATACTTGAAGGGAACAATAACTGATGGTCTATGGTATCCTAGAAATCAGATATTTCAGTTAACTGCTTATTCAGATGCAGATTGGGGAAATTGTGTGGATGAAAGAAAGAGAACCAATGAAGGTGTCTTCTTCCCAGGTGACTCGTTGGTAGCATGGATTAGTGAGAAGCATGGATATATTTCCTTATCAACTATAGAAGAAGAGTACATTGCTACTTCTACTTGTTGCACTCAGATTTTTTGGATGATTCAAACTCTTGTAGATTTGAAGGTAAACTATAGTAATCCGATTACAATTGAATCTGATAACACTAGTGCCATTAGTGTCTCCAAGAATCCTTTTCTTCATTCCAAGACTAAGCGTATCCCAGTAAAATACCATTTTCTCAGAGAACAAGTCACAAATAGAGTTGTTTAACTAAATTATATCCCTTCCACAAAATAGATAGCTGATATCTTTACTAAACCGTTAGCAGTGACCCATTTTGGATATCTTAGTCAAAAGTTGGGGGTTATAACTTCTTTCGTCTAATCTTTTCACTTGATTAGGAGGAGTACTTATTGAATATTTGTTGTATTTCTAAGTTACTCATAGTTGACAGGGGGAGTATGCACTGCAACAGCTCAAGGGGAGCGCGTTTCTTCTTTGACATTAATGTCAAAGGGGGAGAAAGTGTGGTAAATTTCTAGGATGCTACAGTGGTATAGTTGCATGTTTTTCAAGGGATTTCCATCAATGCCAAAGGGGGAGATTATTGGCATGTTTTTAGACAGATATGGCGCATGTTTGTCATTGATGGAAAAGATCAGCACGATCAGATGAAGAAGATCAACATGATCAGTAGCATAGCGATAATGTCAAGATCAACAGTGTAAGCTCAGAAGGAATAAAACAATCAAAGCATGACAAAGGTTTCATTTTGGAGTTTGGTAGATCGGGAAATCCAAAGGAAAGAGGTTCAAACTGACGATATGTGACATCGCGATAAGATCTTGACCGTTGATTCAAGAAGGACATGTGGTGAAATCGCGATATTACTTGGACTATTGGTTTCATAGGACACATGGTGAAAGATCATCATTTCCCTAACTGGAATGTCAAAGGAGTGAAGTTCTCATTTGATTGGCGAGTGGTCATATTTCAAGGTCACATCATCGAAGGCTTAAGGGAAGGAGATAATTTCTAAGTTCCATCTCGGCATTCACAGCTTGGAGTATCGAGACTCTTCATCACAGGAATCGCGATATGTGACATCACGAAAAGATCTGGACCGTTAGATCACCATGGATTGTGGACCATTGATAAGGTATGAATAAGGCTCATGAAGTGGAAAAATGACGATAAGATATAGATCGTTGATCCAAGAGGGGAACTCAGGGATATATCAAAGCACGACAGAATACCTGATATGCAAAAGTGTGAAATGCATTTTCGAATAAGGCTATGGTCACTACTAGTGGTTACATCTGCGGGAGATGGAGGAAGAAGTTAGCGGTGTTAAGCCCCATCTCGGAGTATCGGTGATCGCGACTTGCAGAATCAAGAAATTTCATCACAGAAATCACGATATGCAAGATAGCAATGAGATTTGGATAGTCGGATCATTGGATATCTCAATCGTTGATCAGGCTCGATGAATTTTATAAGTTCGTGAAATATGAACCACCTTTTGGCGTAGTCTGTGGTCACCGCCGGTGGTCACGTGAGGGGAAGAAGCTAGTGGTGCTAAGCTCCATCTCAGAGTCTTTGTGATCCTGACTTGGAGTGTCAAGATCCTTTATCACAGGAATGTCGAGATGCGAGATCATGAAATTCAAATTATTTTTAGCGCCTGGTCATAGCAAGTGGGCATATGAGATAAATGCAAAACCCTGCCAATTTAATCCAACGGTTCAGGTGAATTTGAGTATGGTCATAGGGATACTATTGCACTTCACAGTTAATTAATCAGTTACGATTAAGTTAGAAAAACGAATTCATGATTCTTGATCGGTTGGCGATTCGGTTGCTGAGGTGTTTTTGCCCAAGAAGATTTGAGGTGTAACTGATGAGGCATGTTTGAATAAAAGGAGACATGAAGCGACTGTGTAAGGTTGGTTGTTCTAACCAGAAAAATGTGATGAATGGTAAGAAGAGTAAAATTAAAGGTTGCAGAGCTTGAGATAAAACTCAGAGATGAGTAACAGTTGCTGAACAGATAGAAGAAAGTGAAGAATAGCAGAATAGCATGAAGCAGAGAAGAATTGAAGAACAATTTTTGAAGCAGAGAAGAATTGCAGAAGAGAAAAGAAGGTGTAAGAATTGAGACATTTGTATTGTTTTCTTTTCAGTCACTTATCCATAACCAGGGAGGTAGGGTGGTGCTAGGGAGGACTTCGGTCCTCTGATATTCGAGTTGGTGCTTGAATATCGGGAGTTGTAGCTTCCATCTAGTTGTGGCTAGAAAAACAGGGTGGCAGGGTGGTGCTTGGGAAAACACAGAGTTTTCTATATGCAAGTTGGTGCTTGTATAAGTGGAAGTAGGTTCTTCCATCGAGTCGGTGTTGGAACACTCAGGGAGTTGGTGCTTCCTTCTAGTGGGTGCTGGAAAAACCAGAGAGTTCATTGTGTTTTGTGCCAAACTAATAAAAAAAACAGAATCTATTACTATTGTTCCAAAGGCCGAGACTAACAAGAACCTATATTATAAGTTGAATAAATAAAATATACAATCATTTTTATAATGGTGGAATGATTATTTTCTTTTTAGGCAGGGACTAAGGCCCAGACTAACAAGAACCTATATTAGAGGTTGATTAAATAAAATATACAATCATTTTTATAATGGTAGAATGATTATTTGATTTTTTAGGTGGGGACTAACAAGAACCTATATTAGAAGTTGATTAAATAAGACTAAGGCCGGGACTAACAAGAACCTATATTAGAAGTTGATTAAATAAAATATACAGTCATTTTTATAATGGTGGAATGATTGTTTTCTTTTTAGGCGGGGACTAACAAGAACCTATATTAGAAGTTGATTAAATAAAATATACACTCATTTTTATAATGGTGAAATGATTATTTTCTTTTTATAGTAATATGTTAATATTACTATAAATATGTATATGATATGTTAATATTACTATAAATATGTATTGAGAACTTTACTAATTCCAAGTTATTAGTTGTGGGGATAGTTTTTTTTGTTGAGTTACATTTTCAAATGTACATTTTCTAATTTATTTTTATTTATAATGAATATCTTATGATTCACATTTGAGTATTAATCGTTATTTCTTTTTTTTATAATGAATATCTTCTGATTCAAATTTGAGTATTAATCGTTATTTCTTTTTCTTGAGTTACATTTTCAAATGTACATTTTCTAATTTATTTTTATTTATAATTAATATTTTATTATTCACATTTGAGTATTAATCATTGTTTTAGTTTTGTGTTTGAATTTATCTTTGCATTTGACATGATATATCAGGATATTGATCAATTTTATTTCATGGAGCTTTGATTGTGTACTTTTGACAACTTTTCCAATTTAATTGATTAACACATGCTTTGGTTTACTTTTATTTTTATTTATGTAACATATTCATTGTAATCCCGAGTTTACTTAATGCATAATGTAGATATAGATGTGGCTACAGACAAATAATGTAAATGTGAAATGTATTTTCTGAATTGTAAATAAATATAATGCAATACGAGTTGTTGAGACATGGGCAAAGATGGGGACTGATTAATCCAAAAGAGAGGGGGAATGCAGAGGAGTGTCTAAGAAGGATTTCAATGGGGAAATGGTTCATGGTATTAATCCAAACCCATATTTATGAATTTTATTATCATTGGGGAAAACTTCTATTTTTCAGTTTGAGTGTGTGAGAGACCAGTCATTAAACTCATGTAAGAGGGTGGGTGTGAGAGTCACATCCCATAGTTATTGGAAAGCATGGGGAAGAAGAAATCAACCTTGGGCAGAGTGATATGTCAATGGCCTTGAGAAGGTAGAGGAAATTCGTATGGGTAGTAATATGCAGTTTTACAAAGGGAGTTTTGACATGAACATCAAGAGAAAACAAAAAATAGGAGCTTCAGAGATGAAACAACAAGGCTAGGTGAATTCTAGAGCATGTTGATGCGTTTTGGGGCATATTTGGAGCTGGAAATTGAAGAGACAAGTTGTCAGGATTGAAGAGTGAACTTATGGGTGATTTGCACTATGTCAACAAGTGTTTGTTGTTGTTTTCATTGGTAGTGTTTCCTAGCAGTGAGCTCCTTTGAGTTCCCAACCGAGAGATTCCCCATTGTCTGTGCCAGAGAGACCTTGATAAATGAATGGGATGCCCTATGGATTGAGAGAAGTGACGAGGTAGATTCATTGGGTTAGGAAATTCAAGAGGAAGAGAGCTAGAGGAAATTTAGGATAGTTTTAGGAGAAATCCAATGGGTTGTGCGATATTGAGTTGTGAGGGGATCGAGAGAGAATCCTTATTTTGTGGATTCCTATCCCCAACTCAGGGGTGAATTGTTGTCGAGACTTGGAACAACAAGTCTATTTTTGGGAGGAACATTCTTCCTAGTCATCTGGTCGCACAAACATTTTATAAAATATAAGTGCTTAATTATTTTGTTGAATTTTTTATGAGTTCATTGTTGTGCATTTACTCTGTGAATGAGAGTCGTTTTCATAAGATGTTATAGATGTTTTATCAGTTGCACAGATGTTTGTTTAGAATTATGTAGTTGCATATAACTATGAATATCACAAATTAGTTAAAAAAATGTGTTTAAACGTATATGGTAAGCTATAATATTTTATTAGCAAAAAAGATTTTTTTTTTATGTGTTTTTCTGCAAGTAATGTTGCCTAGTTAAGATGATGATTGTTACAAAATGGTATCAGACCTCAAGGTTCAACATTGAGTTGGTATGGTCTTGAAGCCAACATGAATTGAGCAGGTTCATGGTTGCAGATTTCGTTCTATGATGGTTTTGGGGAAAATCGTAGACATAAGTGAAATTCCCAAATTTATGAGCAAGTTAAGTACTTCAAAGTAGAGAAGAAGGTAATTCATGGTGTCGATCTACAAGTTGCATAGTCGAATTTGGCCATGGAAATCAAATTACTATGTACTCATGGAAACCATGAAGTTTTGTGATCAACGACCTAGATTTTTTCGATCTTGAAGATCCATGGTTGAGACTCAATCACAACATAATCGACAAGAGAGATATGCATTGTTGGTCGCGGTGAGTATCGTCAGAAATTGATGGTCAGAGTAGCCCCGAATGCCTGAAGTAGAGGCACTACGACGGGGAAGGCTTTGAGATACAAGCTGGACCGTATATCAACAATAGATGGGAAGTACTCTTAGTCATAGATCAAGGTGGGGTCCTACTTAAGCAAGGAAAAAAGGGTGAGTAATGTCACGGTGATGTCATGTTGATGAGGAATGCCAATGTGATAGATAGTGTGTCCCATGGGATGATGCGTGTTGACTGTTGTTTTGTCGATGGGGTGAGAGGGGGCCTAGCTGGGGGAATTATCCCTTAGGTTTTTGCCTCAAATTACAGTCATTGAATTTGGTGCAATGAATAGATCTGATTTGTTCATCAGGTGGGGTGTTGATCGAAATAAGTTGCGACCCCTAAGGAGACGTACTCGGATGGGAAGAACTCCAAGAGAGAACAAGAGTCGTTGATCATTTGGAGAGTAAACTCGGTTGATGATAGTCATTTGATATAAAATGGATAGACTCTAACGAGAGGAACTCCGAGGAATAATTTGGACCGTTGATCAGAGGGTGGCCGTGATGAAATGACATTCGTTGATATGGCATGGGATCCACATGGTCGAGTAAGAAGGGGTTTAAGAGTATGGATGCTAATTTTCAATTGATTTAATGACACCAACACTATTAGAGCCATTATCTACTTGACTCTGAGGACTGTTAGATTCGACGAAAGGATTTCCAATGGAGTGGGCATATCAGAGTGGTCCAAGTCACTGGAACAAGTAAACTCCGATGGGAGGGACTCTGAGAAATGATTGGGGTTTTTCAATTAGGAAAGCGATGAGATTTAATCTCATCCATAGATCTATGTGAGTCCCACTTGATTTCTTAGTGTAAGACAAAAAAGGAAGGAATTATATATCGCACAAGTGAAGGCTTCGAAGTAATCAAAGTTGTCTATTGACTAACTTCAATTGTTGTGGTTAAGTTATATATTAAAAGTGGAAAGAAATAGAATATTTACAACCTAAATAACGATGTTGAAACAATTCCTCCAAGAGCTCCTTTCCAACCCTCTAAATAATGATTCACATCCCTTTTCACCTTGGAATGCACTCATTATATAAGAGTTGTAGGCTTAACCACCATGAATTATTTTGGGAAATAGTTGAGGATTTTTCTCCATAACATGAGATTAAGTTTACTTAATATGGAGCCACAAGATATGACTCAAACCTTTGGTCTCATCCTCTCAAAACGAACCCTTAGAATAAGGTGGATTAGTTGCAACTTCCTTTAACCACTTTAACACTCCCTCAACACGGAGCATAAGGTGTTGACAATGATCCCTATACATGGTCAAGGGAGCATTGAAAAAAGTTCATCGCTCCCTATACATGGGCATGGGAGTGTTGACCTTAAAAACATTTCAAAATCTCAAGGTAAAAGACATTGTTTTGACCTTCTTATGATGGGTTTTATCCTCCACAAAGACTAGGGATTATGAAAAATGTTCTTCCATGGTGTCAAAGTTTGTGACACTGAATAAAGTGCATGTGACACTTAGTAAGGTGCATATAACACTTGATAAAGTGAATGTGACACTTGGAAAGATGCATACGAAACTTAAGTGTGACATTTAGGTGTGTAACAGATGCCCCCTAAAGTGTGAGGTCAAGGGAGAAATTGATGGCCAAAACACTTTAAAAAAATATTAATGAAAGGGCACTAGAGTAGGAGAACATGGCAGAAGATGTAAACAAACATCAAACAATATATATGTATCATCCTTGAGGAAGGAATACCTATGCTTGGAATCAAATTACTCAAAGCATGGTCGTCGACCAATACATTTGTATTCATGAAAATAATAACTAAGGGTATGGCCATCAAACTTACAATGTGGATACATACCTCCATGACATGATCTGATCGTATCCATGAAATAATATAGAGTGAAGTTATGATATGAAAAAAACATATCCAGGAACCAATACAAAGTGAATCTATGTGACAGTATATACATTAGTGATATTTCCAACTGGAATCTATTGCATACTCAAATGATATCAACATAGCCTGGGAAAAGCATATAGAAAAGTGAGCTCCCAACCTAGGGTCTTCATCATGATCCTGAAATAGTATGATTCTAGCCATGTGAATAGATGTCTTGATGTTGAACATGGTAGAAACCACTTGATTACTGATCATTTAATGTATATTGTTAGAAAGTGCGAGGGAAATCACCAATGATGACCATGACTCCCAAGGTACCCTAGTACATTCTAGCGAATGTGAATAAATGAACTGAAGTCGAACATTCATGGAATCATTAAATCATAAGTGAATGGTGTAAACCTATTGTCGAAGGCAATAAAACCTTACATTGAGGCATTCAGGTCCCAAGGTACTAACTAGTTTCTAAATCTAATTCTCGGATAATGTGTTGAAGTCGATAGGAACAAACTTGTCAAACGAGGGCCATGATGTTTCCCCCATCATCGACACCAAATTGACACGATAAAGTGATGTAAGACGATAGATCAAATGAGTATGGACTGACATGAGGATGAAAGTTCGTAATACTGGAGAATGGTTGGTTAGAGGTGAAACTTCCCTTGAACATTGTGAGTCATGACAAATGACTTGGCAACATTGACTCGACTGAGAGATAGACCAAAACATAGTGCGACAATCACAGGTGAGACGAAGGAGTATGAGGAATCATAAGGTTGGTATGACTTAGAGACAAAAATATTATCCAACTATAATATGAGATGCAAACATGTTCCATGTTCAAGGGCAAAAAAAGACAGTTGCCATAACGTTTTCCAAAATTTGACCGACTTCCTTCAATTTTCCACTCACCACGATTGGTCAGTACCTCTTTGTTTTTTTTAACGAGCTTGAGGAGGATAACATATGATCGGTATAGCTCATATTCAATGAGTCTCTCAATATATGTTTAATGAACCTAAAGAAGGAGGGGTTCGGTCCCATATGGGTCCTTCAATTCATAATTTTATGAGCCTAAAGAAGGAAAGCTCGATGGACTTTTCATGTTTAGAGAGTCTAAAAAGATCTTAAATATGACTCCAAGGGTCTTCTTTTTTTGTAAATTTAGTCCCCCAAGCCCGAAAAAGTGTAAAAAAATACAATGGAGAACTCTTCTAGTCATGATTGACTAGAGTGTTCCTTTTTCGTAATTAGTCTGTTCAGTTTGAAAAAGGGTTAAAATTATATCGAATACATTCCCTTTCAAACCTTTTAAAGAGTGTGAAAGGAAACAATCTCACTCAACAATATTTTCATGTTTAGAGAGTATGAAAATATCTTAAAGGAGACTCCAAAGAGTTCATTTTTCATATAATTTTTACGGGCCCGAAAAAGTGATTAAAATATTCTTCGTTGTACTCCAAAGAGTTCCTTTTTCATATATTTTTTACGAGCCCAAAAAAGTGATAAAAATATGCTTGATTTTCTGGTTCATTTTTGAATGAGATTGACACATAAAGTGAATTGTGATCGAGGTAGGTTTCATTTTTACACAAGCTTGAAATAGATAAAAACTATGCTTGGGGTAGGTTTCATTTTTACACAAGCTTGAAACAAAGAAAAACTATGCTTGGGGTGTCCATTTCATTTTTACATGAGCTTGAAAGATAGAGTGAAACTATGCTCAAAGTGATACCCATTAGTGGGTTTTCTTCCCAACATGATGTCTAGAGGTTGGAAAGTTTCCCATAGCATGACTGACAAAGGTTAGTGGCTTAACTCCAACATGATGTCTAGAGGCTAGAGACATACCCCACAACCTTCATTTCATTCACCGACTCTTCTTATGCACTTTCTTAAACTCCTAGTTAATAGTAGGAATAGGGTCACTAGAGAGGGACGAAGAAAGAGGATCAACTAATATAGGTAGAGGAAGGGAAGGTTTAGGTACCATATCTTGTGGAAGATGGGAATTTTCTGGACTAAGTGACATGATTTCACCTAGTGTTTCAATTTCAGATGGGCTAGGCATTACCCAAGGATCAAACGATTCAGAGGATCATTGCACCATAGTCGTAATAATGTTTAACATGGCAACCTGATGTGGGGGATCAAGGGGAGGTAAGGGAAAAAATACCATTAGTTAGAAATCCTTGAGGAGACCTACCCCCACACTTTCGTATTTAATATTAGAATGTTTCATGAAAAGGATATTATTCATTGAGTGCTTATTGATATCTGGTGTGCAATAGTGAAGTTAGTCAACGATGACAATTTTCCCTTGATGGAGAAATTGCAAAGGGTGAAAGAACGAAGATGTGATAATATTCATTGCATAGAACCAACTGTGTCCAAGAAACAAACTATAATCTAGGGGAGCATCAACCACTTCAATATCGATAGAATGATTTTTCGCTTCAATTCTACAACAAAATATTGCAAGAGTCCGTAAGGTTGGAAACCACATCCATCAAACACTTTAAGGATGGTAGGAGACTTCTTAAGTTCAAGAGAACCAATGGCTCTCTAATAGAAAAAATAAATGACATAAGTGGAGGCTCCTTCGTCCAAAACAATACAATGGATATTCTTCCCACAGACCTTAGTATGAATTTGAAACACTAGGTGGTGGGAGAGACTTAGTTTAAAATACTCCAGATTAAACATAATTGTATTTGATGCCTCTGGTTCCACAACTCTAATGGCTGACAACAAGGTTCTACGTTGACTTGGACAGTTCTATAGAAATTCGAGCATTAACATAGAACAAGGTGCTTGTGAAACCAGATATTATGGGTTCGATCCCTAGTGGAGTCACCAATTTTTTGTCATCGTTAAGTTATATATTAAAAGTGGAAAGAAATGGAAGATTTACAACCTCAATGACGATTCTAAAATAAATTCTCCAAGATCTCCTTTCCATACCTATCTTGAATTCTTTAATATCAAAAGTATGATTCTCTAATGGATTCTCCTCCCTTTTAACCTTATAATGCACTCATTATATAGGAGTGATAGGCTTAAACACCATGAATTATTTTGGGAAATGGTTGAGGATTTTTCTCCATAAGTTGAGATTGAGTTTACTTAATATGGAGCCACGAGATATGAATCGAATATTTGACCTCATCCTCTTGGAGCTAACCCTTAGAATAAGGAGTATTAGTTTCAACTTCCTCTAACCACTTAAATTCTCCATCAACAATGAGAACAAAGCATTGACAATGCTCCCTATACATGGGCAGGGTGTTAGAAAATAAAGATATGTGCTCATTTTCCATAAAAAATATAGTAATATTGATACCCAACCATAGGCTGAAGCCACCCTTGAGAACCTTAGTCTTGATAGATAAAATAATTCCAAAAGCAAACCCTCAAAACCGATAGCCAACCGAGGTAGCATTCATCTCTCCAAAATCTATTAGACAAAGCAGAGAGTCCAAACCATAACCAAGGCATAAAGTCCAAACCATAACCAAAGACCAAAATCCCAATTGTAGTAGTTGCAACTACACTCCAAAATTTGTGCATCAGTAGTCTATGTGAGTTGTGAGAGTGTGTGTCAAATGAGGTCTAGCTCCCTCTTATTTATAGTCTTCCAAGTGACCTAAATGGGTGGACTTGTACTGTTGGAGGATAATAATATAATATAAATTATTATCTTGAGATGGCTTTCCTTATAGGGTTATTATACAATGTTTTAGGGTTTCTCATGCTTCGCAGAATATTCTAGTCTCATCAAGGGTTATAGGTAGAGGTTAATACCTCCCTCAACTACCATAATATCAACACTCCCTCTTAGCTAGGGGGGTATTAAAGGAAATGGTATTGAGCACAAACAAACCATTCAACCGATAACATCATCATAGCCACACACGATATCTCATGATCACGTAGATCAACTTGCAAGCAACATCATCACTATTAGTATCATCTAATAACATCAATTGCATCATCTCTCAATTCCATACTCCATCTAAGTAATCATGCATGATTTTGAATAAGTCATTCACTCCACAGAGTGATACACGAACCATTCTTCTAATCCATACATACATTTTAGAAGAATGATTGTCCTAGATAGTTTTTACCTCCGGCCACTACTATGAACTCAGGGAAAATGTATGTCCCGTACCAATTTCTCCACTCTGGTATCTATTGTGAACTCAGGGAGACTGAGCAATCTTTTAATCCGTACATATGTCTTAGAATAATATTTGTCCATGGTATATCAACAAACTGTCATCCTGGACCATTCTCCACAAGGAGAATGTCTGTCCACCAACAAAATGTCCTTCCTAGACCATTCTCCGCCTGGAGAATGTCTGTCCATCAACACACTAACTATCCATCTAGTTGGAAATCATATCCAACACTAGTGGTAGTCTCTATGGAAACCAAAACAATGTCATCCAATAGAACACAACTGTTCTTATCCATAGTAGTATACAACTACTGTCCAGTGGTACACAACCACTCCTAGTAGCACACAACTACTAACCTATGACACACAGTCACTACCATTGGATCACATCCACCACAATAACATACAACTACTGTCCAGAGACATATAGTCTCCACAAAAATCATATCATCTGATATCAACCTGCATAAACAATATCGTGATACAGACTGAGTCATCTAGGCCATTCCTCCACTCACATTTGTGAGATCTGGAAGAGAATCTTCCCTCAGAAAGTAAAAAAATCAATCATGGGTTATATGGACTAGTCTTCCCAAGCATATAAGAATAATTGTCCTTGATTTTTGAGCCTATATGATTCACCTAATTCGGTCCTTTCTGATCTAAGTGGATATTCGTGGCTACCCACCTGTTCCAAATCACAACTGGATCATCTTGACAGTTTTCAGTTCAACACATTTCTCTGTAATGGGGACATTTCTTTGTAATTATGGGTTCTACACTTTTTAGGTTTTCCTAAATCTCTACATAAAATCAAGGTGGATGTTGGTGGCCGCCCACCTATTCCAATTGGATTATTTTGGAAATTTTCATGTCAGTACATCTTTTTGTAGTTCCAGGGTCGTTTTGGGGCCTTAAACAATGTTTTATCAGCTTGCCACAATCAAACTATAAACATAGTTAGAGTTTGATGGAATAATGTGTATTTCTTGAAAATACCTTTCCAATGGGATATCACATTCCTAAAAAGGAGATCATATGAAAAATTTACAACCCCAAGAAGTTAATATACTAAATTACCCCAACAGGGCCCACATGACTTTTGGTGCTTCATCTCCTAGAGTTAGGTTTTTGGATGTCTAGGGTTTTGGAATTCATATTTATCATAAAAATTCCTTCAGAGCCTCATTGTATTGATCATCTTGCGAATGAGTGTAGCTGTCACATCTCTTCTCAGAGATAAAGCTGTCACCATTCTAGTGAGTCTTGCACTCTGTATTTGTACAATCTCTGTACATTTTTTTCATTAATATAAATAATGTATTTTTTTATTTCTCTATTTATGGCAATTTTTATGTGTATTTCATTGTAATATCTCTGCTTTCATTTCATTTTGAAAATAATCTGGATCAGTGGCATCAAAGAAGGCTTCTCTTGATCATTTTTCAGTGCATGTCCCTGACGAGGTCCAAGTATAGCAAGTTGGGGCTTGATATTGTCTCTCTTGAGGAAAATCGATCTCGCACACCCAAGAAACCCTCGATGGTGGCATAAAATAAAAACGGTGGAGAAGAAGATTCTATTAACCTATTGCTTGATCAATCTCTCATGTGACAGAGGGATGAAACGATGGAGAATTTCTCCCACATCCTTCAATGTGTGCCGATAGCAACATACTCATGTTCACCAAGTGACCACTTTGGAAGAAACTCTCCCTTAAAGGTACAAGTTAATTTTGATATTCCCATATTTGAAGTTCAAATAGATGTAGATGCCTTAGAAAAATGGTTAAATATGCTAGAAGGTTATTTCTATGTTCACAATTTTTCTGTTAGGGAAAATCTCACCTTTTCACTCCTCAAGGCTCTCCCCGATGTAATACATTGGTGGGAAACTTACTAGGAGCAAAGTTCCATAGAGGAATCTAGAATATACGGGGTCGAGCCCACTTGGGATTTTTTTGTGGATGCGGTCAAGGAACAATACTACCATGTTGATAACTATGAAGACCAATACATGATATGGACCACATTGCAATAAGAGAAGAGCCAAACAGTGTCGGAGTTCAAAAATACTTTCCATACCTTGCCCGCCAAGCTGGGTATCAAATACTCTAAGCGACATCTGGTTCAGAAATACAGGGGGGCTCTACACAGGTACATCCAAACTAAAATGGATTTCCTAAACATCTCATCATTGGGAGTTTCCTATCGATTTGTTGTCAAAATCGAGCAGAAATTTAGGCACCAGAACAAATGGAAGTTCTGGTCTACAAATATGAAACAACCAAAGCGTGGTAAAGACAACCCTAATCAACAACCTCCCAACAACTAGTCCAAGACATAGGAAAATAAGGGTAAATGTAAGGCAAAGAATGACACTGGGAAGTGGTGCAACTTCCATAAAATCCCCTGGCACAAAACCGATGAATGTCACTTGAAACATTCATTGGTGTTCGAGGTCAAAAACAATGAGTTGAACCTTGATTCAGAATCTGATCCAAAAAATATTGAAAATAGATAGATCGTCGATGCAGACCCCACTATTATTGTCACGACCACAATAATTAAACCAGAAGAACCAATAGATCCTAAAGAGGGGGAGCACCTCTTCCATTCACAGAACTGGGTGAAGGGGACCCCATTGCATTTTATTATTGATAGTGGAAACCATAAGAACCTCATATTAGTTGAGGTCGTCGAACAATTGGGGTTGTCAAAAACACCACACCCACAACCATACAACATTGGGTGGCTTCACTAGGGACAAGATCTTCATTTCAGGCGACAGTGTCACTTGTCTTATGGCATCCAACCCTTCAAGGATGAGGTAATGTGTGATGTTTCCCCTCTTGATGTATGTGATGTTCTTTTGGTCCAACCATATATGTGGAAATGTCATGATGTTTATGACTCTTGACCCCGTAGTGTCATTATTACTTTGGGGGGTCAACTCTACAGGATACCAGAGGTAGTTCTGACTACTGTTCCACCAAAACAATGTCGCAAGGTAATATCTCATAGTGAAAAAATCATCCTCTTCACAATATGTTCAAAGGAAGCACAAAAGAACACTACAACCACTGCATCCTCAACACCTTCTGTCCAACAGAAGAAGATTACAGAAGATAAAGAATATATTGTTTCTTCACCTACAATGGTGCCTACACCATGCCTCGTCAAGCTCAGAGACAACAGGTTGGTGGAACAGATTCAACCCCACTGACAATAGGTTTGTGACTTCCTTCCATAGACAAAGCAACACAACTTCTCCAACAAGGCATGCAACTCACCAAGATTCAGATTTAGAAAACATTTTCCCCTCTTCCTTGGGCACTCAATGCAATGGAGACCATTTCTTCCTAAGAGGGGAGGATCGATCTAGGTGGATATTGGTGGCCACCCACCTGCTCCAAATCCCAACTGGCTCATCCTGACATTTTTCAGTTAAACACGTTTCTCTGTAACATGGACATTTATTTGTAATTGTGGGTTCTACACTTATGGGGTTGTCCTGAAGCCCTACACAACATCCAGGTGGATATTGGTGGTTTCCCACATATTCCAACTAGATGTTTTGGAATTTTTCATGTCAGTACATCTTTATGTACTTCTAGGGCCTTTTGGGGGCCCTAAATAGTGTTTTCTTGGCTTGCCACAGTTAACTATAGATGAAGTCATAGTTTGATGGAATAATGTGCAGTTCTCGAAAAGGTAACAGGTTATCACATGCCTAAAACATAGATCATGTGAAAAAGTTACAACCCTGGGAAGTTAATATACTAACTTACCCCAACACAACCCACATGACTTTTGGTGCTTCATCTCCCAAGGTTAGGTGTTTGGATTTCTAGGGTTTTGGAATTCATGTTTATCATAAAAAGGATTCTAGAGCCTCATTGTACTGATCATCTTACGATTGAGTGTATCCATCACATCTCTTCTCAAGATAAAGCTACCACCATTGTAGCGATTCTTGCACTCTGTATTTTTAGAGTCTCTGTACATTTCTTTCATTAATAGAAATAATGTATTATTGTGTTTGTCTGTTTATGGAAATTTTTATGTGTATTTCATTGTAATATATCTTCTTTCATTTCATTCCAAAAATAATCCAAATCAATTCCTCTGGCACTAATCACAGTGCAACCTAGACAGAATGAGTCTGCCCTAGGGAATTCATGTCCTTGATTGTTGAATCTTGACCATTCGCCTAACTAGGCTATTATTTCAGCACTAATCATAGTGCAACCTGGAGATAATGAGTTTTCCCTAGGGAATGAATGTCCAGACCATTTCCTAATGGAAAATATTGCCTGCACCAACCTCCTATAATCAACCATTCTTTGAAACTGCTCACAACTGTGAACTTCGAAAGAATGATTTCCTAGAGAGGCGGACCATTCTGATTGAACAATACTCAGAGTGAATTCTAAGAAGAATGCTTGTCCTAGACCATTCCCCAACACTGGCCACAAGGGGAATCGTTGTCTATGGTACATCAACAATCTATCATACTATTTTCATTATGAAAATGATTGTCCGATCTAGACCATTTTTCGAACTAGAAAATGCCTTTCCGTTAGAAATCTTGGGCCACTTTCTCGACTGGAAGGTGACTACCCAACCTGGACCATTTCTCGAACTTGAAAATGACTGCCCATAAATGAATAACATATCAGTGTTCCCTCCTAACCTGGGAGTAATCTCTCCCTTTTCCAATAAGGAAGTCATCTCCACGAGTACTAGCTTGTCCCTTAAGTACACACACTTTTCATCTTGGACAGAGGCTTTACCAAAATATATGCTATATGATTATCTGTGGAGATATACTGGAGAACCAATTCTCCCCTATGGACTCTATCATGGAGAAAATAATACTCAATTTCAATGTGCTTCGACCTTTCATGGAACACTGGGTTCTCTGAAATCTTCACACATCTTTGATTATCACAATATATTACAGTTGAATCTATCACCTCATCAAATAGTCTAGAAACCAACTTACAGAGCCAAATTGCTTCTATACAAGCATCACAAGCTGCAATATACTATGCTTCTGCAGTCCTAAGTGCAACAAACTTTCATTTCCTGCTATCCCAATACATCGTGGAAAAGATCAAACTGAAAAATATCCAAGTAGCACTTCTTCTGTCATCTACACTCCCTGCCCAATCTGAATCAATAAATCCATGCAATTGTATATCATAACAAAAATGTCCCAAAAGGGAAATATCCAAATGAGTATTCTTTAAATACATTAACGAGCCAATCAATTGTCAATACATAGACGAGTCTACTTGATCAAAGTCTCTCAACTTTTTGAGATATGTCATCATGGGAGTTTTCCATGTGTTAGGACATGGAATTCTAGGGGTAAAAAAGAACCACTTTGGGTTTTGTTTTTGAGTCACACCTTTGATCCTTACATCGTTACTGCGACATGCCACCTCTCAGTTGTATAAAAGGTACTATTTTTCGTCATCCATCGATTTAAATTACAAGCTAAAGATAGTTATGTGTGCTGCCAACTCACTAGGAGAGTTCACAATGTACTCAAGTGCTCCATTCATTCATTTCCATCATTACCTTTTTGTAATGCTAAGGGATTTCATTTCTTTTAGAGCCTATTTTTAACAAATTTTCAGGGATCAGGTCTTTAGACATCCTAAAAGTCTCCTTGAAGTATTCATTTCTTGTTTGAATCAGGCGCTGCGAACTGGTGACAGGCAATGCGAACTTAGTTGCGAACTCATTTCCTCTAGCAGAGTCTTCTAACGATTTGATCATAAATTTTGAACGACAATGTGGGTTTTTCTAAAATTTTTTGTGGGGGAGCATGATATTGGTATTGACCTGCTAACAAAAATTCATCCCAACCCAGTTTGTCATTTGAAAAATAAAATTAAAACACTAGTGCACTGTGAATTGGCTGAAGAAGAGGAATGTTTAGAGGTTGGACGACTTGCAAACATACCTGTGAAAATTCAAATACATCAACATCAAGCCTAGGTCCACTAGGTTCTCCATGAGAGTTTTCATCTTTTTTGAGGGTCGAGAAAGGGGTTTTGGATGGATTTCCTCTTGGTGCTACAAACTTTGTGTTGTAAATCCAGTGTTGTGAACCCTCTATTCCAATACTCTTTAAAACCCCATATTCTTCATATTTATAAAGCTGCAAGCTTAAAAATTTATTACACTCCTATCCAGTCTATAGTGTGCAAGTGATCATCTGTGGGGGCTGACTTGAAATTTCCAAGTGTAGATATGCTATGAACAAATTCTGATGTTGATAAAAAACTTATTTTGCAGAGACCTGCCTTTGTCTCCCTTCATTATAATTCTTAGTAGTATTTCCTTGGCCTTTCTATTTTAAGAATGCCTTGTCTTATTCCTGGATGTGTAATGAGTTGAGATGTACATAAGTTCTACACAGGATTATCCTATTGGAAAAGTCTTGTCATCAAAACCCTAATCCTTTGTATCCCATGTTTCACATATAACAATCATTTAATATTGCAGTAAGGTTTTCTTCAT
>ML823486.1:0-17551 GCA_009831015.1 Picea engelmannii
TGAGTGGCTATCATATTTAGAATAGTCATGTTTGGAATGCATTTCAAAGCACACATGATCAACTTGAATATGGTTTTATTGTTGGATTTGGATTGAGTCATTTTATGTTATCAAAATAAAAATGTATGACATAGAGAAGATGATAATTCATCGATGATTGAATGATATTGTTATTATAGGTGGGAATGCTACTGTCAAATAAAAAACATGGTAGAAAATAGAACTGTAGATGGAAGAATATGATAGCTTGTCAGTCCTCCTCCTCCATGTCATAAAAAAAATAATCAAGGTCTCATCAAGGTCACCACCACTGCTGCTACTCTCTCCTCCATCCTATTAGTCTATATCTAGTCCAAGATCTACATCTGCTACTGCGAAAGATGACCCCTCAAGAGGATCACCTTTCATTTTTTTCATTGTCCCATGGTTTTCGTTGGAAATTTTTCATTGCTAGGAAGATGGTGCAACATTTCCTTTTCAACTAAATTCCAATGTGGATCCCAACTAGCCATTTGGATGTTGTGTATACCAATTTGCATACACAATCGACCCAATGTACACAATACCTCAATGGGCCTATTTTGTATGCCAATTGGCATACACAACAACCCAATTGGGTTGTTTTGTATGTCGATTGGCTTGCTGTGTATGCCAAGTGGAATACACAACATACCCATTGTGTATGCCACTTGGCATACACATCAGAGGGCTTGTTGTGTATGCCACTTATCATACAAAACATCCATTGTGGCTTATGTGTATGCCAATTGGTTTTTCACAACAACCGAATGGTTTTTGTGTATGCGTACATGGAGAGGACATGCCTGCTTGGAAAATTGGAAAATTAACTTCTGATAAAAATTGACATCACCTAGAAAAAATTTAAGGTCAGTTGTAGTGTAGGGTAATGGCTAGTCTAGTAGGGTCTTGAAATTATAGGGGTTTGAATGAATAATTTTTTAAAATTTTTAAAATCCCAAGTAAGAAACTGAGAAATGGACAAATACATTTTTTTGAGTTTTACCTACAGTTGATTGGCACACAAAATATCCAACACTTAACAAAGATGGAGGACATGTTCACCTTATGTATTTCCAAACATAAAGATATCATCAAGATAAATAATGAGAAAATTTCCAAGGTGTAGGTATAATAGGTCATTAATGAGTTTCATAAAAGTGGCAGGGGCATTGGTGATACCAAAGTGCATAACCAAACCACTCATAAGTCATGAATTTGGTCTTAAATTTGGTTTTACACACATCATTTTCCATCATTCTAACCTAATGGTATCCTAAAGTTACATCCATCTTTTAAAAATAAAAAATAACCCTACAAATGGTCTAACAAATCCTTGATAAGAGGCAATGGGTATATGGTCTTGACAGTCATTTTATTGAGAAATATATAGTTAGTGACTTGATACCATTCATAGGTTTCTTTATTAGGGATAATAAATGTAGACGAGCCATAAAGTGAGGGGCTAGGGAAACATTTTCCTCCTTGAAATAATATTTGGATTTTTTTTTGTCAATCGTAGTTGTCTTTGTAGGGGTAACATGATAGGGTTGGGTATTCAGAAGAGGATCACCAAGAAAAAGGTCCATGGTATGCTTGATATGTCTTCAAGGTGGTGTTATAACCCTATGTTACATAGGATCAACTGGTGACTAGAAAATTTTCAATCTTGGTGTAATTTGGTTGAAAATAATATTTCATTTTGCAAATTATTTTCAAAAGAAAGAAAAGAAAAAAAAAAGAATAAAAGAGGGCATAAAAAATGGATAGGGCCCCATGCAATAATAATGACTTGATCCATACAGTTTAAACATGGTAAAGTCTTTTTGAATTTAAGTTGATAGGATTAGTGAATAAAGCTAGGCTAAACTGTTTAATCTTAGCCAAGTAGATAGGCTAGGTAGTGAATGAATTTGATCAAACTGTTTAATCTTGGTCAAATATCCCTAGGGTAGAGTAATTCTTAATCCAACAGTGTAATATGGGTTAAATGTGTTAGATAAATAGGATAGAACATAAGTTAATTGGTTTTATTTCAATAAGACAAGCCTAATGATTGTCGAGATTCTTGGTTTTGATGTTTGAATGATGTGTTCTAACCCCTTGGTGATAAAAATGATAGGAAATAGCGCTAAAACCCACAAAATACATGTTATCCTAAGTTTTTGTAGCACAATATGATTCAGACCCAGGTTTAAAGAGTGTGTCGAGATCTACAACAGAGAAAATGGCGCTCAGATCAACGACTGACAAGTAATATCGGACCCCCCCTACCATTCTACCTTTAATGACGGGGGGGGTGTCCAAGTTGGTGGTATTTCCCGACGAGCCCCATCCTAACGTGTCATCATTCTATTAACTCGGACCCCCCTTGATCTAAACCATTTACCACCTACCCCCCCCTCCAATTAAACCTCCATACCAGCTTCTCATACCACCGTCGTCTCGTGACCTCACACTCCACTAGCGCATCCCACAGATCATGTCTCATTACATCGCCAGTATATTCCCCTCCAATCACCCGTTTCACGTCAGATCCCTTTCACCTATCATCCAATCACAGCCTTCCACATCATTCTTGTACACCCGTCACCATCATTTTATTTCCACCTCATCCCCAAGATATCTGTTGGCCCTTAAATGCGGCTAAACATATCCGTTAAGCTTGCTAATTGGTCCTCGTGCCCAACATATACCCATTCACCCAATTTAATCCCATATCCACCATTATATCACTGCACATATGTTCAATAAACCAAAACTCTCATCCCCCTCCATTTCCTATCAGTGACCGAGCTAAAGATGATAACCAGCTAACATTTTGTTTAAAATTGCAGGTACCAATTAAATTGATGGCACCAAATTATAAACATTCAAAGGTAGAGGAAAATCCATTCCTTCCACCACCCGTCGACCTCAACCGGATTCCTCTGGCTGACAAAGACTACCCAATCTCAGAAACCAGATGCAATTTCGATTTTTCTAAGCTACACTCGTGGTTCAGAGACACTTTCTCAGACTAAAGTGGCGATATCGGGCTCTGGGAGTCCAATCTTCACTATACCTATTTCCCCAAATTCATCATTTTCTCGAATTCACCCTCAAGTTCCAGGCCCATTACCTTCCCGATCAGAGAGTCATTGTTTCATCCTCTGGAGAGACCCTGTTCACCGTCACACCTAAAGCCATTGACCAGATGCTACAAATAACCAGAGTCAGATCCTTCTCTCCTTTTACTATTGAAATCCTAACTAAAATGTATCAAAAATTATCTTTTCCCCAGAGAGCACAGATTTTTGAACTCTTCCTCCCTGAGAGTGCCCCATTACCCAAAGAAAATCCCTCGTATCAGTCATCGATTTTCTTTGTAAAGGGAAATCGAATTATCTCTTCTCTTTGCAGCCTACTTGGATACTTCTCGAACGAATGGGTAGATGAACCAATATTGGGTTATATATCTATCTTCTCCACCGAGGAAATATCCACCATGCAGTTTGACTACAGTAGTTTCTTGGCCGAGAACATTCTGGTATTCTTCAATACTGCCATACTTTTTTATATTTTTCCAGACAGACAATTTTTTGTTTTCCATGCAGAATCTAGATCAGAGTGGAAAACCACAAATAGTCACATCTTGGACATCACTACTAAGAAAAAATCAACAAAATTCACTTTCAATCAGTTCATATATTAGTTCTATCATCCAGTGGTAAGCATGCTCAGTGGCAAGCAAGAACCAAGGATAAATGAAGAAATCCAACGGATTTTACATCTCTCAAATCTAGCCAAGACCGGCGACTGGTACCTTTACTAGAACCAGACAGAGATTAGAATTTATGGATGCGAGCTGGCTCCCTACAAATTGCCCAGATATTTTCCAGTGTGTATATTCAACTTGGAATATATTAGGAAAATGATTAACTTAGATGACATCCATTTTGTAGCCTTCAAGAAGGAACATCAATTGAGGATCAAAGGACAGATAGGACCATTAATCTGTAACAGCCAAGCCATAGGGGAAATTACCAATAAGATTTTGAAGGAGATGAAGTTCAACACCATCTTTCCTTGGCACTATGATCCATGTGGGATTATAGCAGAAATAATATTAAAGAACAAAATCTCTCCATATGCTCATTTTCCCAAACCTGAAATTGAGAAGTTTATGAACAAGACAGAGTGGGAGGCAAACACTCTGGAAGATACAGAAATGCAACCTCTTCCATCCCTTATTTCACAAACCACTACACCATAGATAAGGAGAAAATACCCAGAAAGGATGTCTCGCCTTCAGCCACTGAAGTATACGCAGAAGATTTCCAGGCTTACAAGAAAAGGCCTAAAACCAGTCATGCAACTGATAGGTCAGGAGATGAAGAGACCCAGTCTACCACAGTAGTCGAGGGGGGACACTCATCATTGTTCTCAAGAAGTCGGCAGATGATGTCCACTTCTTTTTCAAAGAAGCAGACAGATATCACTTTGACTTCCCAACCATCTCAAGGGTCTGCAAAACTGAGCATTTTCGAGAAATATGATTTGATTAAGAAGAACAATGAGATGCTGACCAACAACACCTACGCTGAATTCTAGAAGCCAACATCCACAACACAATATATCTTTTTCTCTGCTTTCGATACGGAAAAGGGGAGAATGCACATGGAAGTTTTGTAGGCACAAGTGCCCCATCCAAAGGAAATCACTGATTACAAAAGATCAACATTTGAATTTGACACCAAGAAAGTACATCCAGTTGATCAGATGGATTTGCACAGGCAGACTGGAGAAATGATTTTCTCAACTTTGGAAAATGCTTCCACAACTGCTACAAAGTTGTAGGTTTCCCTAAATAATGTTAAAACTCAATTAAAGCTAGAGAGAGTGTCTTCTTTTGCAAAAGACAACAGGATCAAGTCTTTGGAAGAGCTGGTACTAAAAATTGGGTATGAACCCTTAAATGTGAAAGTAGTTGAAGAACTTCTAAACAAAAATAATGTTGACATAACATCCTTGACAAAGCAATTAAAGCTACCAGCTACTGAAGATGCACAGGCTAAAGAGATAGTTGATACAGAAGGCCAAAAAGAAGAAATGCTAAAATTAGTCATGGAACAGAACGCATAGATCACTGAGATGGAAGCAGAGTTGGAAAGATTGGTAAAGGAAAAGGAACAAAAAGAGCCAATTGAAGTCATTCCACTGAGTGCAGTTCCCATCACAGGAGTTAGCACAATGAAATCATCAACAATTGCCACAACATAACTTCCATCAACTGCCCCAGTGAAAATTCTAAAGAGATCTGAAACTCTAGCAAATTCAATGGAGGAAATGACTTTACAAGGAGCAGAAATTAAAATATTGCAACAAGAGATGGAGAATCTCCAGAAACTTAAATCTTCTTTCCAGGCCAGCTACAACACTGAGAGGAACACATCAGAAAAATTGAAGTAGGAGATACAACAACTGCAAAAAAAAACAGTTGTGGGCAAAATGCTAGCAGAAGCCAAGGAGAACATTTGGATGGATATCTCAAAATCCATGACAGAAATCTGGCCCCTCATGCAGATCATGTTTGAGCAGCATGAATTGGTGTTAAGAAGCAAGAAGGCCATCGACAGGATCAAGGGAGAGTTGGGAGAAATTCCCACATAAGAAAATGAAATCATCAAGTTTCTAAATTCAAAGACTAAGGATGAGCTCGAAAGTTTGAAAATTGAGGATAGCACTGAGACTATCCTCGAAGTTAAGAAGGTCCTGACCAAAAGAGGATTAATGTTGCAGTTGTAAGAGAGAGCCCAGAACATGTATATCAGAGTTCAAAGATTCTTCAGCAAGATTGATGCTTTGCAGAAGAAAGGTCTTCCCGATTTGTTGGTCTTAAATGAAAAACTGATGACTTTGTCTGACTACAAGAAAAAGATTGCCATGGTGGTGAATGACAACTCCAATTTTTCATGGATTCAGGGTAGCATAATAGGCAAATCATTTTTATAGACTCTGCAACTGGACCTTAGCATCCATCATGAAATCAAGTATATTTTCATCACCAAGCCAACTTTTGCAAAATTTACAAAAATGGATGAAGTGTACGAAAGACTACTCAAAGTCACCATTCCCAGTCAACAAAGATGGGAGGATCTGTGTGCTTTGATTGAATAAAGGATGAGTTGTGAAAACCGAGTCAGCATGCGGAGAATTCAAAGTCAAGCAAATGACTCAACGACCTTCCCCAAAATCAACATGAAGAATCCGACAGATCATTAACAGTTCCTACAATTTTGTATTATGTTATCTAGTTAGTTAGATTTGGATTTTGACACGTCTTGATCATTAATGACATGATCGTTTATAATTTTTCTTATAAATGCTTCAATTTTCAAAGTAGTCAGGGTTGATCTTTACGCCCAAGAAAGCTATAAGCACAGTAATCTTTCTCAAGAGATCTACAAGTAATAAAAGGATGTTTCACAGGATTCCTGCATGTTAGTTGTTGGTGATGTTTACTCCTCTACGTTGAATTGGTTTTTATGTCTTCGTAATCATTTATGTTTTCTATATCTGATCATTTAAAAGAAGTTAAAGTTGCAGAAATTATCTTTGTATACTCTGTTTCTGGATTTTAAAGATCTAAGTGTTTGTCTTCTGATGTTATGATAGAGAAATTCTTAAATGCTTCTTTATCTTAACTAATTATCTCATCTTTTATGTTACCCATCATTTTTATTCTAAAGGATCTAACAATTGGATTATCTTTCCCTATGAAAACACCTTATAAAATCCATTCTTTTGTCTCAAAATTTATAAAACTGACCCCATAGCCCAATGGACGCGTAAGAAATATTTCATCCATTTTATAAAACAAACAACACAGTCTTATTTATTTAAATATCCTAATATGTAAAACCTGAAACAAAGATAAATCTTACAGAGAGATCCCTCTCTGAAACTGGCAGGGCTAGATCCTAATTTCAAAGTGGTTGGATAAAGTTACCTCTGATAAATTTCTTCTACTTCACGACAACCTATGGGAATTTACAGAGCGATAACATAGTGGTGACCATACCGGGGAACTGAACAAACTTTCCATCCCACAATTTCTTTTCCCTAGCTGAAGAAAACTTATTTTTGAATGAATCATAAGATCTAAGCTTATAAAGAGATAATGTTCAGAGGTTGTTAAAGTTTGTATATAATCAGTTTAAAATTTCTTAAAAAATCAAAATTTTGGCTCCTAGAAGAGTTTTCACTAGATCTCATCCAGATCCACAACCTGCAACAACAATAGACAATCCCAAAAAATTACTCATAAATAAAAACACTGCAGAAGGCTCTGGGAGTCACAATCCTCTTCATAGGTCCCCTTCTCTCCTAGATAAGCCGGTTGCCCTTCAAGATCTCGAGTTTGACATATCTTTTGAATAAAGCCTTTTTAGGACAAAATCTGACAGCTTTGTAAGTGAAACAGTTTTAGATCAAACCATCCTACAACCCAGGACCCCTGAAATACTTTCTCCCAGGGAAGACGTTGATCAACGATTTCTTCAAGAATTTGACAAGTTAGAAGATCTAGTAGCAAATCCTAATCAAGCCTTAGACAAAGCTCATTCCCAACAGTCAGATGAACTTTTTGCCTTGACTATTGCTGCAGCTTTTGTTAAACCTAAACCATCTCACTACATTCCTCCCATCCCTTCATCTTCCATAGCTTCTGTTACTTCCCCTCCAATCACACAGGTCGTTGTCCAGCCTACTCCACCAATCATGGTAGGAAGATATGCTCCATTAGTGTTGGTCTCTCCTTTACATGCCATGCCTCAGGACTATCCAACCAGACTTCCTTAGTTTGATGGTACTGGTCCTCTAAATGCACAACAACATGTTGACAAGATGAATGGTTATTTTGATTTGTGGGAAGTCGATGGGGCAGACGTCCAGATGAGACTTTTTTCATAGAGTCTGACCGGGGATGTTAAAAAATGGTTCAAAGCTTTACGTCCTTCTTCGGTAGTATACCTTGCTTCTTTCCAACGAAGTTTTCTTGACAGATGAGAGGTAAAGAAAAATCCTCTCCAGATCTTGTCAGAATATGAGAATATCATAAGGAACCAAGGAGAGACATTGTAGGATTACTGCACTCGTTTCATCAATCTGTACAATGCAATTCCAGTTGATATCAAACCACCTCAAGGTTTGGCACTAATAAAATTCCCCGATGGATTTGATGCTGACATGTCATATCAGCTAAGGGAAAGGAATTCTGCTACTCTTGAAGACATGCATAAAAGTGACGTAAGCGTGGAAGAAAATCTTTTAGCCAGAAGAGCCAGGCAGAGAACAGAAAGAAGGGTCATGATTAAGGAAGAGCTTTCCACTTCCTCTTCAGATGCCAAACTGGATTCCCTAACCAAATCTATGGAGAGAATGATGGAGAGACTTACTATAGCCGACATAAATCCACCCAGGGAAAACCAAGTTGCTCCTTAGATTTGAAATCTGAAATTCAGAAGAAATCCCACCCAGATCAGGCAGAGAGATCCTAGAGATCAAAGAGAATAGAGGGGGTCTGATCCATTGATTAGACCACCCCTCCAGGAAAATTACACCGATGAAGGTGAGGATATAATCGAAGAATTGGACCACACTCATATAAACCTCATGGGTGTTCACGATGATGAATCCATTTTTCTTACTCAGGAAGAGAACAAGATCTTTCTCCTTTCACAAACACAAGTAAATGAGGAAGCAGAGGAAACAGAACAACAAGCCTTTGAAAACACTATAATGGAGGCCCACAGGCAGTATAACCTGAGAAGAAAGAGGGAAAATGACAACCCTCCAAAGAAGGTTGCTAAAGCAAAGAAGGCTACCAAAATGAAGAAAATAGTCAAAACCAAGAAAACCTCGAAAACTTCTCCCAAGAAAGTCCCTAAGAGGATTAATGCTAAATATCCTACAAAAAGAAACCCAAAAAATTTACAAATATCAAATCAGACTGAGGTTTTGTCAACTAGTCAACCAAGTGCTTCTGCCCATAGGACTCTGATGGAAAAACTATAAGTGCAAAGCCTAAGAAAAGCTTCCACTACTTTGATACTTGAAGGGAAACTAGCTAAATTGAAGATTCCCATCCCCCTTTCCGAGCTGATGAGAAAGAACGCTTACAGGTCTCAGGTGATTAAAGCTTTAAGCATCAAAACAGAGATAGGTATGAAGGCTTTGAATGTCAGGTCAACAAATCAATCAGACACGGTAAATCTTGTTGATGATCAACTAGAGCTCCTGTTTGGTCCTTAAGTTGATGGTCAAACTGATAATGGTGTCGTTGCCCCTTTTTACATCAGCCTGAATATCCACGACTCGATATTACACAACACTATGTTGGATTCGAGCGCCTCTCACAACCTGATGCCCAAAGTTGTGATGGAAATGTTGGGACTTGAGGTCACTAGACCCTACAAGGATTTGTATTCATTTGACTCTATAAAGGTCAAATGTATAGGTCTGATTAAAGATTTGTGCATCACCCTAGCTCAAATTCTAGCGAAGAGTATGGTGATGGATATCGTTGTTGCAGACATTCCCCCGAAATATGGTATGTTACTATCAAGATCTTGGGGATCTAAGATGAAAGGAACCTTGCAACTAGATATGTCCTATGCCAACATCCCGGTATTTGGACAACAGAGAAGACTGTACAGAGAGACTCTAATGAAGTATATGGTCAACAGTTAGGAAAATCCACACAACTACCCACTATACTCTGCACACTTTGATCTGGATTCTTTCACTCTGTACAATGATGGTGACTTGGAAGAAAAAATCTCTCAGCTGGAAGATGATACACCTGATTCGAAAGACAATAAAGAAATCTCTGAGGTAAGAAATAATGCAATTGTGGAAAGTGAGGAACTTCCAGTAGACTTTTGGACTATGGATTTTGATGGATCTGTGAACAAGGAGGGAGTTGGAGCTGGAGTTTGGTTGCATAATCACAAATCAAGGTATTCAGAGAGTCATTCTTACAAACTGAATTTCTAATTCACTAACAACATAGTTGAGTACGAAGCTTTGATGCTCGGCCTAAAACTACTAAAGAAGGTTGGTGCCAAACAAATTATGGTAAGGAGTGATTTTGAATTGATTATTAAGAAAATTAAAGGTGACTATGCAGCTAAACATCCCAGACTTAGAGCTTATAGGAATGTTGTTTTGGATTCCCTTCAATGTTTTACTGAAATCAACTTGCAGGGAATGCCCAGGGGACAAAACATACTAGCAGACGGGTTGGCTACATCATTAGCTACATGTAAAATACCTTTCTATCCCACTCGCAAATACACAGTGGAGGTGAAGTGTAGACCAACCGTTTCAGACAACATCAGATACTGGCAGGTATTTGGGAATGACGATCAAATTGAAGACTTCCTACAGTGTAAGAATGATTTCGAATGTACAAATATAGATTTAGAGAATGATGATGATAATGTAAATAAATTTGTTTTTGAAAATGGTAGTGTAAATAAAGTAGACTCGGATGAATTGAAAGAAAACGAGGTAGATTCTAGTATTTTACAGTTGAAAAATATTGTGTTACCTAGAGGTTTAGTTCCTCTAGAAGACTTGTTCGATTTTAATGATGTAGCGAAAAAACCAAAAATTGAAGCTAGTGGTAAAGAGGTCGAAGAGTGTAACATAGGAACAGAAGAAAAACCCAAGATGATAAAACTTTCCAAATCTCTACCCCCTCAACAAAAACGCAAATACATTGAGCTGTTTAAGGAATATGTAGATGTGTTTGCTTAGGGCTATGAGGAATTAAAGTCTTATGACACAAGTATCATACAACATCGGATCCCAATAAAAGAAGAACACAAACCTTTCAGACAGAAACTTAGGAGAATCAATCCCAAGTTTCTTCCCCTGATAGAAAAGGAAATAAAAAATATGTATGATGCCAAAATTATAGTCCCCTTGAGATTTTCCAAATGGGTTTCTAACCTGGTTTCTACCAGGAAGAAAACTGGTGAAATCAGGCTTTGCATTGATTTCAAAAATATGAACAAGGTTTCCCTCAAAGACAATTACCCTTTGCCTAAAATGGACCACATCTTACAAAAGGTAGTTGGGGCCAGTAGGATCTCCTTACTACACGGTTTCTTAGGTTATAACCAGGTTCTTGTTCACCTAGATGATCAGGAGAAAACAAATTTTACCACACCCTGGGGAACCTTCATGTATGTGAAGATGCCCTTTGGTTTGATGAACGTTGGTGCCACTTTCCAAAGAGCAATGGATATTTCTTTTGTGGATGAACTTGGGAGATTTATAGTCATATATATGGATGATATGACTGTCTACTCCACATCTGATGAGGAACACTTGCATCATCTCAGACGTGTGTTTGAGAAGTGTAGAAAGTTTGGGATTTCATTGAATCTAAAGAAAATCATTTTCGGATAGAGGAAGGCAAGTTGTTGGGACACATAATCTCTAAATATGGAATTAAAATAGATTCCAATAGGATAGAAGCCATTCAGAAGGTGGAACACCCTAGGAACATCAAATAGATAAATCATTCATTGGAGAAATAAATTTCCTCAAAAGATTCATACCCAACTTGGCCGAAATTCTTAGGAGCATCACAAATATGTTGAAAAAAGACACCAAAATCATATGGAACGCTGAGTCCAAATAATCATTTGAGCAGGTGAAACACACACTCACCCAAGCCCCAGTTTTGATCAGCCCACTTTACACCAAATATGTTTTTTTTTTCTTTCTCTTATGAACACACCATCACAGCAATACTATTGCAGAAAAATAGCGAAGGGTACGAACAACCCACAACATTTTTCAGCAAATCTCTGAGAGATGCAGTGTTGAACTACAATATCATGGAGAAACAAGCTTTTGCTTTGGTGAAATCCATAAAGGATTTTAGAGTCTATTTTTTCCATTCCCACACAATTTGTTATGTTCCAAACGTAGTGGTAAAGGATATACCAACTTAGGATAATACAGATGGTAGGAGAGGAAAGTGGATTTATTTTATTCTGGAATATGACAATGAAATAAAACCCACTAAAGTGATCAAAGGTCAGGGTTTGTCCAAACTAATGGTTGAATCTAATTTTCATGTTTTAGACATTAATTTTTTGGGTGCATTTGACGAGCAGGAAGAGCAGGTGACTCTAAATGTAAAAGAGGTATTCTTAAACTCTCCTTGGTATGCAGACCTTATTTTTGTACTTCATAACTTACAAGCTCCTCCTGGTTTGACTAATACCAAAGATAGATTTATTAAACTAAAATCATTAAAATTTTGTATTCTAGAAGGTAACCTTTATTGGAAAGATCTTGGTGGTATTTTTCTTAATTGCCTATTAAAAGACGAAGATGACAAGGTTATGAAGGATTTCCATGCAGGAGAATGCGGTGGGAATCTAAGTTGGAAGACCACATCTAACAAGATTTTGAGAGCTGGTTTCTACTAGCCTACATTGTTTGTTGATGTTCATCAGAAAGTTACTTCTTGCCACAATTGCCAAGTTTTCAAAGGTAAAAGGAAGCTTCTGCCTCTCCCCATGAAACCCATATCAGTGGAAGCTCCTTTCCAACAGTGGGGTTTAGACTTTATCGGAGAAATACATCCATCCTCCTCGGGCCAACACAAGTGGATCCTCACAGCCACAAACTACTTCATGAAGTGGATCGAGGTTGTGCCATGCAGGCAAGCTACTAACTCTGTTATCATTAAATTTTTAGAAAATAATATCTTGTGTCATTTTGGATGCCCCGGAAAAACTATAGCTGATAATGCAGCGACTTTCAGATCCAAAAGACTCATAGAATTTTTCAGCCAATACCACATTACTTTGGGACACTCAACAACTTATTATCCTCAAGGAAACGGGTTGGCTGAGTCCTCAAACAAAAGTCTGGTGAACATCCTCAGGAAAATATTAAAATAAAATAATAAATCATGGCATAATAAGTTGGTTTTTTCACTCTGGGATAACAGAATTAGCACCAAAAGATCATGTGGCATGTCTCCATACCAATTGGTGTATGGTACTAAAGTCGTTTTCCCCCTTTCCTTGGGAGTCCCTATTATGAAACTATTGCAGGAAGCGCAATTAGAGCCAAACGATGTCCAAAGGAGAATAAACCAAATGATTCACTTAATGAAATCTAGGGAAGAAGTCTACAATAAGACTCAGGTCATCCAGGAGAACATCAACAAGATTTTTTACAGAAGAACTAAAGAAGATGATTTTGAGTTGGGTGATTTGGTGCTAAAATGGGATTCCAGGAATGAGGATAAGGGTAAACATGGAAAGTTTTATAGCTTATGGAAATGCCCCTACATCATTCAGACATTAATAAGAAATATCACACTTTTGCTCAAAGACAGTGATGGAACAGACCTGCCAGATGGACCTGTGAATGGCAAGATGTTGAAGCGTTATTTTACACCCCAATAGAGATCTCATAAATCCATTTCCACTGTACATACCATTTCTTTACATTCAGGTTGTGTGTAGGTGATGTTGATCATATGGTTGAAGCCCGTAGAGAAGGCCCTAAGCCACTCACCAGTGCCACCAAATTTTCAAACTAAAAACAAAACAGATAGCAGAAACAAGCAATAGAGAAAAACTTTACAGACATTAGGAAGTAGGTTCTTGGCACCTCACAAGGAGAGCACCATCCCCAGGTGGAGCCACTGTTATAACCCTATGTTTCATAGGATCAACTGTTGACTAGAAAATTTTCAATCTTGGTGTAATTTGGTTGAAAATAATATTTCATTTTGCAAATTATTTTCAAAAGAAAGAAAAGAAAAAAGAAAGAAAAGATAAATAAATAAATAAAAGAGGGCATAAAAAATGGATAAGGCCCCATGCAATAATAATGACTTGATCCATACATTTTAAACATAGTCAAGTCTTTTTGAATTATGATGATAGGATTAGTGAATAAAGATTGGATAAACTGTTTAATCTTATCCAAGTAGATAGTCTAGGTAGTGAATAAATTTGATCAAACTGTTTAATCTTGGTCAAATATCCCTAGGGTAGAGTAATTCTTAACCCAACAGTCTAATCTGGGTTAAATGTGTTAGATAAATAGGATAGAACATAGGTTAATTGGTTTTATTTCAATAAAACAAGCCTAATGATGGTCGAGATTCTTGGTTTTGATGTTTGAATGATGTGTTCTAACCCCTTGGTGATCAAAATGATAGGAAATAGCGCTAAAACCCACAAAATACATGTTATCCTAAGTTTCTACAACGCAATATGATTTGCACCTAGGTTTAAATAGTGCATCGAGATCTACAGCCGAGAAAATGGCACTCATATCAATGAATGACAAGTAATATCGGACCCCCCGACCATTCTACCTTTAATAGCGGCTGGGGGGGGTCCGAGTTGGTGGTATTTCCTGGCAGGCCCCATCCTAATGTGTCATCTTTTTGTTAACTCAAACCCCCCTTGATCTAAACCATTTACCGCCTACACTCCCCCCTCTGAGTAAACCGCCATACCAGCTTCTCATACCACTGTCATCTCGTGACATCACACTCCACTACCACTTCCCATAGTTCATGTCTCATTACATCGCCAGTATATTCCCCTCCAATCACCCGTCGTACGTCAGATCCCTTTCACCTATCATCCAATCACAACCTTCCACATCATTCTTGTACACCCCTCACCATCCTTTTATTTCCACCTCATCCCCAAGATATCCATTGGCCCTTAAATGCAGCTAAACATATCCGTTAAGCCTGGTAATTGGTCCCCCAGCCCAACGGATACCCATTCACCCAATTTAATCCCATCTCCACCATTAGTGCATTGGGCATATGTTCAATAAACCAAAACTCTCACCCCTCTCCATTTCCTATCAGTGATCGAGATAAAGTTGATAAACAACTAATGTTTTGTTTCAAATTGCAGGTACCAGTTAAATTGATGGTGCCAAAGTATAAACATTCAGAGGTCGAGGAAACTCCATTCCTCCCACTACCCATCGACCTCGACTAGATTCCCCTAGGTGAAAAATACTACCTAATCTGATAAACTATATGCAATTTCAATTTTGTTGAGCTACACTCGTGGTTTAGAGACACTTTCTCAGAACAAAGTGACGAGATCAAGCTATGGGAGTCCAATCTCCCACTATACCTGTTTCCCCAAATTCACCCTCAAGTGCCAGACCCATTACCTTCCCGATTAGAGAGCTGTCGTTTCATCCTCTAGAGAGACTTTGTTCATCGTCATGCCTGAAGCCATTGACCAGATGCTACAAATAACCAGAGTCGGATCCTTCTCTCCTTTTACCATTGAAATCCTAACTGAAATGTATCAAAAATTGTCTTTTCCCCAGAGAGCACAGATTTTTGAACTCTTCCTCCTTGAGAGTGCCACATTACCCAAAGAAAATTCCTTGTATCAGTCATTGATTTTCTCTGTAAAGGGAAATCAAATTATTTCTTCTCTTTTCATCCTACTTCGATACTTCTCGAATGAATGGGTAGATGAACCAATCTTGGGTTATCTATCTATCTTCTCCATAGAGGAAAGCTCCACCGTGTAGTTCAAATAAAACAGTTTCTTGGCCGAGAACATTCACGAGAAACTATTCAAATTTCCCACCGAAGGCATGTTTCGATATTCTTCAATACTGACATACTTGTTTATATTTTTCCAGACAGACAAATTTTTGTTTTCCATGCAGAAGCTAGATCAGAGCGGAAAACCACAAACGGTCACATCCTGGATGTCACTGCTGAGAATAAACTCAACAGAATTCACTTTCAATCAGTTCATAGATCAGTTATATCATCCAGTGGTAAGCATGTTCAATGGCAGGCAAGAACCAAGGATAAATGAATAAATCCAAAGGATTTTACATCTCTCAGATCTAGCCAAGACGGGAGACTGGTAACTATACCAGAACCACATAGAGATTAGAATTTATGGATACGAGATGGCTCCCTACAAATTTCCCAGATATTTGCCAGTGTGGATATTCGCCTTGGAATATATTAGGCAAATGATTAACTCAGATGACATCCATTTTGTAGCCTTCAAGAAGAAACAACAATTGAAGATCAAAGGACAGATAGGACCGTTCATCTGTAACAACCGAGTTGTAGGGGAAATGGCTGATAAGATTTTGAAGGAGGTGAAGTTCAGCACCAACTTTCCTTGGCACTATGATCCATGTGGGATTATAGCAGAAACAAGATTAAAGAACAAAATATCTCCATACGCTCATGTTACCTAACCTGAAATTGAGAAGTTTATGAACCAGACAGAGTGGGAGGAAAACACTCTGGAAGACACAAAACCGTTGCCTCCTCCAGCCATTATTTTACAAACCACTACACCACAGATACCCAAGAAGAAAAGACCCGGAAAGGATGTCTCTCCTTCAATCACTGAAGTATCAGCAGAAGATTTCCAGGTTTACAAGAAAGGGCCTAAAACAAGTCATGCAAATGACAAGTCAAGAGATGAAGAGACCTAGTCTACCACAGGAGTTGAGGGGTGACACTAATAAATTTGAACATTTTTGCAACGAAGTAGAGATGAATTTTCGTCATCATAGAGTCGTTTTTGCGACCAAGATGATTTTTTTTTCAACGGAATACATTTTTCGGTCTAGCGGCCACACATGGATCTTCGTTGATCTAGCGACCGGGAAAAGAAGCCTATTCACAATAAGGAAAATTTCAGCTATTGACGAATGTTAGTTGTTCTAACGACTAATATTAGTCGCAAGAGTGACCAAGACAACCCGGGCAAACTTAGTCAATAAACCACTATGAGTCGGTTGAACGACGAATCTTAGCCGCTAGAGAGACCAAACCAATAGTTAAAAATGTCAAACGAAGGAGGATCAGTTAGTCGTTAGAACGACCAAGTGACCTAGTTTGCGACCAAATGGAAATACAGGCGACTAACACGTTGGTCGCTCGACCGACTAACATGTTGGTCGCTCTAGCAACTAACACGTTGGTGTTTCCGACCAATTGGAAATACAAGCAACTAACACGTTGGTCGCTCGACCGACTAACACATTGGTCACTCTAGTGACTAACATTTTGGTGTTCCCGGCCAATTGGCAATAATAGCGATGAACATGTTAGTCGCTAAAGCGACTAATGTTGGGGTTTTTAAAAAAAAACAAATTATGCCATTCACATAGGATCTTAACTAAATTTGATAGCAGGTATTTAAGTGTGTCCAATCATGATGGTCATGTAATTGTAGGATCTTAACTAAACCTTGATTTCAAAATGGGGTGGATGATATGGTGGAACCATGTGAAAGGAGAACTTGATCAAACAATGCAATAAATCAAAAAAATTGACGATATGTAAGTTGATAGAGTGAATACCATGTTTGAGGAACTCAATGTGTAGGTATTCCTCATATGTAACTCTATTGTTATTGATCATGTGAACAACTCTCTTGATGTCTCCAAAAGAAAATATATGACATGAGGTAGGGCTATG
>ML823486.1:28402-40989 GCA_009831015.1 Picea engelmannii
TTCACACATACAAATTAGCAAATATTTGGAAATGAAACATCGAGCAAAAATTAGCAAATGGAACATTCAGAAATAAAATAAAATTTCGTCACAAATGAAACATTCACTCTATTTTGATGGTGATAAACTTGTAAACTCTTGAACTGATTCTTCTATAAGAAATATTGTTGGGTTTTCTTCCAAGGTTGGTTTTCCTACGATAAATTCTTGTGTTCTTGTGTCTACTGTGCATGGTTAATATTTCTAGATCTTGTTATTTATGTTTCATTGTAATAGTTGAGATTCTCAGTGTATGTTATTCTATGATAACTATGGCATGAAACGAAATTTTGCATTGAAATTATAAAACAATAACTATCAGATCTGAGATTCAAAGAATTCAACAAGGATGTAGTAAGGTAGTTTCCATTAGAGCAAGTGATAATTCGGCTCTATCAAATGAACATTTCCAAGACATCTAGTGCAACATAAGGGTTTGCAATGGAGGTATGTATATACAACATTGAATTATGTTCTTGGAAAGGTGAGGAGGTCGGTAGAAGCATTGGATGTCTTTCATGTGATGTGTGTCCTTCCAAGCTAATAATGTGTAATTTCTACATTGAGATCCTTGGCTTGAACCGAATGTTGCGTTCTATAAAGTTGTCTTAAATTTCCATGTTCCTTGGATGTAATGGAAAGGATCCTTTTGGGTGTTGCAATAAATGAGGCAAAGTGGGTCAAAATTTCTTCCAAGATGATTTGAATGGGGCCAAAGGAGGGCTTGAATCCCAAACCATTAGAAAGGATGTGCATAACACATTCAAGGGTGCAATCCAAATCCCAAGAAATATGGGCTAACTTCATGAAGGTAAAATATGGAAAATTTGGAGGAATTCGAACCTCTTTTTTCATCGACACAAGGGATAAGTTCCTTTAACCATAAGATTTGAAATGATATAAGAGAGAAAGTGACCAGATGCAAGAGGGGGGGATTTCCCAATTTATTGGAATGTAAAGGCCAAGCCTTGGCCATCTTTGTTTGCAATATTCACAATTGGTGGCTTCAAGGTTTGCTTCTATTGATGCAATTAGCTCTGGGATTGATCAACTCTAGTCCTTCTTGTTATCATTCCAAGAAACTCCTTAGGGTTGTAGGCTAAGGATGCTTGGTAACTTAGAAATAATGGTTTTATGTGTTTGGGACAATGGGGTCTTTAATGATTTATGTAAGAGACAACTCATCACACATCTAAAGATACAGTGCTTTCAGGAAACAATAATCAGATCAATAATTGAAAGAGAGGATGGAGAATACTATTCTTGATTGCCAATACAAGTGAATGTAGGGCTTAATACAAGACAGAGAGGAATCCTTTAATTTCAAGCCTATGAGCTCAATAAAGAGATAACAGTCTTTATGAACTAAAATAAACTAAAACAAAGTACAAGAAATGAAAGATGGACAATTTTGATATTGAAAATGAAAGGAAATTGAACTTTATTTCTGCAAAAAGAGTCTATACAGTGACATAAAATATCTCCCAGTTTGAACCCCTATCTCATATAAAAAATAGGCATTTATAGCCTCTTACAATTGGTTTTACAGATCCTAAAAACATGGATCTGTATTTAATAAAAGCAATTCAAATCTAACTAAACAGCTTGAAAATAAAGACTTAACAACTAAACTTAGCACTCGAATTGTCTTCAATCTCAGAAATTCACCATCTGCATCCTTCAGCTCCTGGAATCTTTGATGTGATGCAATGTGGCAAAACACCTGTCTTGACAGTTGGATTTCTCCAACGTTCATGGTCGATATTTGAGGAAGTTTGTTTTACATGTGGTTTCCAAAATTCCCTCAAATCTTTGATGTCGAATCCTTTGCAAGCAATTTTCACTCCCTTGATACTCTGGAACTCCTTCATAACCTGTGAGAAATGACCTGTTCTATCCTTGGCTTCAAAAAATGCTTTTCCATCTTTCAACAACTAACTCGTTTAATATTTCACTGGTTAGCTGGTGAAAGCGCTGCCTTTCACCAGCTAACAGATCATAAAATATCGCTTTGCGCTGGTGAAATCTATGACTGCGCCCAAAATGAGTTTTCACCTTCAAAATTTTGATTCCATCAAAACTAAGTGTGTCTCTGATTTCTCACCTTGCATATTAACAGCGACTTGAGCAAGTACCTTCAAATCTGGATGGGATTTTTTCCTTTGTTTTTGTTTCAATCTTCTTATCTTCCTTTTAAGGCGTTTGGCAAGCCACCATAGACTATTGTACTCTTTGGTGAGTTTCTTCTTTCTTTTCTTCTCTTTAACACTTTCCCGAGCCAGTCTCTCAAATGCAGCATTCGTTTTTGCAAAGTTATTAGACAACTTCTTATACCTTTCTTTGATTACCCATTCCAAAACCTCTTGCTGAGCGATTACCTCTTTCAGATGCTTGATTTTCTGAGATTTCTTTGACTTAGAGATTTTTTATGTTTCTCCTTCCTATGTATGAGTGAAGGTCTCATAGTTTTGTGCGAACTCAGTTGACTGCTCAAGACTCTTGGTGACAGGGCATTGATCTTGTTGCTCTGATTCTGAGTCTGTATAGGGAAAGTTTAATATATTGGTTTTCTTCTCTGCAGGCTGCTTTGTGGGCTGTTCTGTAGTGGTTTCAAAGTTTAACCTTTTCTTTGACCTGTGGGACTTCACTCAAGAGATTCTATCTTCTGGAGGTTCTGGCAAGGTCCTCCTCTTCCTCGAACTGATTTGAGGAGTCAACTATTTCTTTGAACCTTTCCCCTGTTCATTTACAAGCTGAGTCTGTGTTTCAAAACCATCCTAGAATAGAAAATGTTGCCAGCTCCTTCCCTGCTGTTTTAATTCCTCCAAAAAGATCAATTTAATGAGGCCGAAGTGGCACAGAGTATTCTTCATGCTTAGGGGTTGAGCCCTAATTTTCTTGCAGACCTTAGTTAAACTCTTATGTAAGAAAAAAGGCAAATTGAGGAGAGTCTTTCCTATGAAATGGTCCAGGAGCTTAAAATGATACATCATGAGTTTGTCATACCTGCCCTCTGAGGTAATGTAGATTTGGATGCCCTTAAACAGCTTCTGCCACTCCTCTTCTAGATAGGAAACCGGAATGCCCTTCTTCCATGCGTTGTGCTTGAACTCTTCCTTTAAATAAGCTATGAAATTCAAGTTTTTGGTGGCAGTGGTTTTGAACCAACTCTGGCCCGATCTTGGTAGGTTGGTTGTTGTAGCAATGGCAGCTTCATCTACTATTATTTCCAAGGACCCAACACGAGCCTTATTCCCATCGAAAGTTTTGGCAAAAGCTTCTACTGTCGACTGGTGGCAACCATTTTGCGACCTCTCAATGAATTCAATACACACTGCGTTTGAAAAATGTTTCTGGACTTCGGGATGTGTCTGTAAAAAAGATAGGTTGTCCAGCTCTTTTCTGAGTAGAGAGCCACTGCGTCTCCTCGCCATTCTGTAGCTTGAAAACCCCAACATTCTTGTATATCAACCCCTGCAACTGTTGTTCGAGCCGAGATTTTGCGCTGTTGAAAGCACTCGGAAGTCGGCTCTGTTTTCTAACATTTGAAACTTTAAAAAAACTTCGTGAACAATGTGTGATATGGAAGAAATGATCTGATTTGATGTTGTCAGCCCAGAAGTATAGCCTCTGTACCTGAGTTGCTGGATTCGAAATTACCATTTCCGGTGCCATGAGTGTGCAACATGCGTCACTGAACAAGATCTGCATCGTAATCCTATTTTGACATGCAAAACTGAGTCTCCATCATTACCCACTTTCATCAGCGCATGATTTGGATTTGCATGATGTGGGATGATCGTATCATCATTATATTTTAGAAACATGGATAACACGCATGTGATTCCCTCTTTCTCCAGCCAACGACCCGTGGAAAATGCCCCTTAGCTGTCGATACTTACCGCTTTCACCAGCGTATGATCCTGTGGAAAACGCCCCTTAGCTGTTGATACTTACCGCTTTCATCAGCGTATGATCCTGTGGAAAACCCCCCTTTAGCTATTAAAAGTCTTCACTTTCATCAACGCACAATCTCGTAAGAACTGCTCCGTAGCTGTGGAAAGTCTTCACTTTCACCAGCGCACAACCCACGACAATGCTTCTTTGGATATTTTGAAATTCAACACTTTCACCAGTGCACAGACCTATGAGAGACACTCCTTAGCTGTTGAAATTCGCCACTTTCACCAACTAACACTCATCTTTTGGACACACGTTAGCTATTGAAAGCAAATTATGAAAATTTTGAAAAGAAGACTTTTGTGGGTCATCTTATTCCTAAAACAAAATCAAAACCTAAACCTTGCAGCTAGAAAAACTCAAAAATAATTTGAGAAAACTACCAATAGCCATGCTATCCACCACAAAATGTGACCAAAGGGACGAGTTCATTTTGGGAGCTAATATTTGGCTCCAACTGGGATGGGCATCTCTGTGTGAGGTGACCAAGAACCTAGCTAGACTCAATAGCCTTATTACAATTTGAAACAGAAAATTGAAAAATAGTTTGCTAGTACCATTGGGCATGGAGTTATTTGAATGACAGAAATAAAGAAAACAGAACTGAAAAAGAAATATGTACAAGTAGAACAGGGCTTCAAAGGAAGCCTTATGAGAAATAGATCTTCAGGAAGCACCCGTTGAAAGGGCCACCTGCTACTGCCTCGCCTGAAAGAGTTTGGAGAACAAAGGTATTGTTCTGCTGCACCGCTGTTATGACAAAAGGACCTATCCAGAGAGCCTCAAATTTTCCGTGTTTCCCCTTCTCCCGCCTTGCTGCATCCCACTTTAAGACTAAATCCCATGTTTTGAAAACATCTAATTTGACTTTCTTGTCGAAAGTTTCTTTGATTCTTTCTTGATGCAATTCTGTTTTTTTCAAGAGTTGCTCTCTATCTTGCTGTAGTTCTACCAAATTATGAATTCTCTTGGTCAAATCACTTGGTTCAGAATCAGTTTCTTGTAAGAACTTTGCAACTGGCAATGCAAGTTGAACAGGAAATATGGCTTCAGTGCCATATACCAACTTGAAAGGAGATGTACCAATTGATTTCTTACATGTAACCCTGTCAGCCCACAAGGAAAACTTCAGTTTGGAATCCCAACCTCTGGCATTTTGTTCAAGCAGCTTCTTTATGATTCTGACTAAACTCTTGTTGGATGACTTAGCTAAGCCATTCCCTTGCGGATAGTAAGCTGTGGAATGTACCAGCTGAATTCCCAGCTCTTCACACAATTTCACCAAGTGTTTATCTTTGAATGAAGCAGAGTTATCAGTGACTATTCTCTTAGGGTAGCTGAATCTAGAAAATATGTTTTCTTGCAGAAAGTTTATGATGACAGTATGATTGGCATTCCCGGTGGGAATAGCCTCAATCCACTTTGTAAAGTAATCGGTGGCAACCAGGATCCACCGGTGCTGACCACTAGAAGGCGGATGAATTTCACCTATGAAGTCCATGCCCCACTACTGGAAAGGCCCTCTGACCATTATAGGTTTGAGGGGAAGAGACTTCAGTTGTTGTTTACTTTCAAATCTATGACATTTGTCACATGTTCTCACAAACTCATATACATCTGAAAATAAGGATGGCCAGTAATAACCAAATCTTAAGATTTCGTGTGCTGTGGTTTTCCAATAGTGATGTCCCCCGCATTCACTATTATGAAATTTAATCATGACCTTAGCTGCCTCCTCTTGGTTTACACACCTCAACAATAAACCTATGGGATTTTTCCAGAACAACAATTTGTCATTTATGCAGAAATTTATAGCTTTGAGCTTCAAATCCCTTCTTTGAGTCTTTGTCAAATTTGATGGGACTGATAAAGTTTGCAGAAACTAAATAATATGAATGTACCATTTGCAATCATCTAAATGTGTTGAGACCTGCCTTTTCTCGCCTTCTTTGTTCTCTGAAGACAAAACATTTTCTGCATTAATACTCATCAGATTTATTTCAAGCAGCCTGCAATTTTCCTCTGCCATAAGTTTGGCAAGGCCTTGACCTTTCACTAATTTTGTTGGTTTGATTTCAACATCAAATTTAATCAACCTTGCTATCCACTTACTCCTTTTTCCATCAATGTCGGGTTGGACAAGAACATCTTTAACTGAACTGGAGGGAACAAAAGCTATTACCTTTGCCTAAAGAATGTAGACCCTGAAAGCTTTCAGTGACTTGACAAGTGAATATGCTTGTTTCTCCAACAATTCATACTTTACCTCTTCATCTCTCAATACCTCACTGAAGAAGGCAACCGGCTGCTTCTGATCATCAGCATTTTTCTGCAAGAGTACTGTTGCGATTGTATCACTTGAAGCAAATGAAAAATTGTTAAATACCTTGGAGAAATCGGGGCTGATCAAAACAGGGGTTGTTGTGATGGCTTCCTTAATGGCATTGAATGAATGTCTGGCTGCTTCAGTCCATTTTACCTCAGAGTCCTTTCTCAACATAGCAGTGATATGCTTTCATGAGTTCAGCAAAATTTACTATAAACCTTCTGACAAAGTTAATAGTCCCAAGGAAAGACTGAATGTCTTTCTTTGATCTAGGAAGAGACAGATTTTTAATTGCTTCTACCCTCTTTGGGTCAATCTTAACCCCATCAGCTGAAACAATATGCCCAAGTAATTTCCCCTCCTTAAGTGCAAAATTCAATTTTTTTGGATTAAGAGAGATGCCATACCTTCGACATTTCAGAAATGTCCTTCTTAAGTGTTGCAAATGAAGTTCGTGGCTGCTTGAGAAAACAGTGATATCATCAAGATAAATCAGGACAAATTTATCTTTCTCTCCAATGAAAGAAATGTACATTTCCCTTTAGAATTTCACTCCTACATTCATCAATCCAAAGGGCATCTTCTCGTACATAAATGTACCCCATGGAGTGGTAAAAGCAGTCTTTTCCTTGTCTTCCGGATGGACAACAATCTGGTTGTATCTGGAAAACCCATCAATAAAAGACATCACCTTTGATCTTGACACCTTCTGTAGAATATGCTCCATTTTAGGGAGAGGGTAGTTATCCTTCCTAGAGCACTTATTCAAATTTCTAAAGTCTACACAGAGTCTAATCTCCCCATTCTTCTTCCTAACTGGTACAAGATTCGCAATCCATTCTGAATACCTGAGAGGAATGATAATGCGGGCATCCAATAGTTTCTTAATTTCCCTTTCCATTGTAGGCAACAACAAAGGGTTGAAGGATCTAAGCTTCTGCTTAAATGGTTTGGTGTCTTTATTCAAGGGAATCTTATGCTGAATCAATTCTGTGTCAAAAGTCTTCAAATCATCATACTGCCAAGCAAAGATGTCTGCAAATTCCCTTAGCAATTCTCCATAATCAGCCCTTTGTTTTTCAGTCAAATGTGAGGCTAAGTTAACATGTTTAGGATATTTCTCACTAGCCACATTATACTACAAAACATCTGAGTATTTTTCCCCACTTTGCAATTTGACAGCCACATCATTGTTATCGAACAACCTTTCCAACGGGACCAAACCTTTAGGAATTCTGTTGGTGGACAACTGAACTATTTCATGTGCTGCGATTTTGCTCTTGAACTTTGGGTCCTCAACTTCATGATCATGTTCATTCTCCTAATCAATTTGCAGATCTACAAACTCATCTATCACTGCAAGGAATCTAGTGAGTTCAGCATCATCTTCAAAAACCTTCCAAAATTTTACGTTATTAGGGAGAGAGGGCCTATATTTAACTTGAATTTCGTAAGTTAATTTATGAGGCATAGGGGGTATGAATGCACAAGAAGACACAACCAATTCATTCATTTCTCTAGGTACGAATGAAATCTTAAAATCTGCAAAATCGTGAATTGCCTTCAACACTTCATCTATGTATGCCTTCAGCCTGACATGCTTCACTTGAAAGGACTTATTCACCTGTTGGATAATCAAATCTGCATCTCCAAACACCTGCAATTTTTTAATGTTTCTCTCTTTGGCTGCATTCAGTCCCAAAAGTAATGCCTCATACTCAGCAATGTTATTAGTCACTTTAAAATCGAGTTTAAAGGACAAATGAAAAGTTTTCTTATAAGGAGAAATGAATACCACTCCTACTCCAGCTGACTCCTTAGTGCAAGCACCATCAAATAACATGGTCCAAAGGTCTTCTTCTGCTATTTCTGTGGGCTGAACTGTGATCTGATCTGTAGGATTTTTGAGCAGCAATGTATCAGGCAGTGAATCATCAATTTGCAAAATACAAGATCCCATACCTGTGTCAACCGAATAGATAGGATGATTGGATGGATTTTTCTCGTCACTGATTACATATGCCAACTGAGATTCCCTATAAAGCCTTCTATTCACCCCTCCGAAAACAGGGATAGTAGCATAGGAGAGATCCATTTGAAGAGTGCCACCTAATCTCTTCATCCATGATCTTGATAGTAGACATCCAAATTTAGGAGGTATGTCAGCCACCACTATATCCATCACCATTGTCTTCATTGATGCTTGGGTCAAGGTTACAGCCAAATCCTTAATCATCCCAAGACATTTGAATTTTTGAGAATCAAAGGAGAAAAGGTCATGATAAGACTTGGTGATCTCCAACCCAAGCTCATCCATGACAGCCTTTGGCATCAAATTGTGCGAAGCACCGGAGTCCAACAAACAATTATGCAGTGTTTTCTCATGAATATTTAAAGAGATGTAAAAGGGAGGAAAAATATCATCTCTGTCTTCTATCATTTGGCCCAGACTGATGGTTGGCTTATCATCATAAATGTTGAGGATATCAGCAGAAAGGGATACAGATTGGGGATCTAGAGTTTTGAGGATATCCCTTTTAAACATCTCATTTTTCATCAGCGCAACTAGAGGAATAGGAATCCTAATCTTTTGTATTTCAGCCTCAAAATTAAAAGAATATGGAACCTTATCAGCAGCTTATCAGAAACCTTTACCTGATTTGAAGGGGCTTCCTGATTTCTTTGTTGTTCGACAGGAGGCTGACTTTCTGGAGTTTGATGGTTGACAGGGGCAGCAGTCTTCTTGGGAGGAGTTGATGCTTTCACCTTTGAAGGATTTGCTTGCTGATCTTTTGATGTCTGATCCTTTTTCTTAACAGGGGAAGCAGTCTTTTCAGGAGAGGTTGGTGTGTCTTGTTGAGCAGCATTAGATTTGGATCGGAGGTTATATCTATTTTTATCTTCTGTTGTGAAAATGCCATCACCAAGAAGATCATCTTATGTCTGTTCAATCATCAATGATTCCTCATAGTCATGTTGTGTTAGATAAGATTTCCCTGTCTCTTCTCCAACACAATGAATGTCTCCTTCTCCATCTTCTTGATCTTCACCATGGTCTTCGTCCATCACAACATTTTGAAGAGGGACCTTTATCCTCTGATCTTCATTAGAATTATTTTCTCTTTGCAGGATCTGAGTTGGCTGATTATTCCTTCTGAAGTTATTTGGATTTTGATTTGTATTTATGCCTGTAGGGTCATAAGTGCCTCTTCCCTTCACAGGCTGTTTATTTTTTATCTTGAGCTTAGATATCTCAGAGGTTAGAGACTCTAGAATTTTGGCCATTTTATCAAGTTGTGGATCAGCATTTGATGAAGAGGAGGCTTCATTCTTTAGTCTTCTTCTATCAGAATCTCCTTTCCGCTTCTAGGAGGCCAGAATATTAGATTCCACCTCAAGAGAAGAATCTTCCATGAGAGATAATGTTGGTGACCTCGTTTCTCTCAACAACAAACAAAAATCTGAATCAAAAGCATCATAATATGTGATCTTGGCAGAAGCATCTGATGGTTTTATCTCGGCTGGTATTTTTCCATACATCCGGTTAAACCTCTTAGTGAAGTCAGAGATTGACTCGCTACTTTGTTTCCTCAAGTTTCCGAATTTTGTGATGTAGTAGACAAAATCTCTTCTGTCACCCCAATGTTTCAGAAATGTCTCATCCAACTGCTCAATTCCGGCAATGGAACCAGCAGGGAGTTCTTTGAACCATTTCCTAGCATGACCATCTAGGCTTTGGACAAAGACTCCTGTCCAAACATCTTCTTGTTCAATATTAAGGTTCTCTGCATAACTGTAAAAATCCTCAATATGTTCTTTAGCAGACACATCGCCTTCACCTGTAAATTTAGGCATATATTTATGATAGTCTCTCGTTGGCATGGCTGCTACTGGGTTTGGCAATATGAGTGGTGTATACCTAGCAGCTAGGATTTGTTGCATCTTAGTCAAAGGAGGTGGTGCAGCCATGGCTATCAGAGGTGGGGAAAATGATAGTTCCTTCTTCAAGTCTTCAACACTGGAGGAATGCGAAAGAGGTGAATCTTCTAAGGGGAAAGAGGTTTGATAAGAGGCTCTGTAAAAATTTGCAAGCTACCCAGCTAAATTTTCTTCACCCTTAGCAGATAGATCTTGGAGGAGATGTTCAACAGCAAGGAGGCTAGTATAAATATTCAAGTGATCTTCTTGTTGCTGAGAGTGGAAAGACTCAAGGGAAGAAGAACTATGGCTTCTTTATAAAGTTTTAGATGTTTTTTCAATCAAATTATAGTCTATCAATTTATCATCACTAGGCTTTTTCTGTTGATCGAAAAGAGTTTGTTCTTCTACAGTATTTATAGTTGTTTTTTCATCAGTGTTCTCTGAAAAGAACTCAAATTTTTCTGTAGTAGATTTTCTAGAACTGAAAAGAGGATTACCTTTTGTATTTGAAGTTTGACCTTGAATCGTCTTTCCCTTCCTGAGAATTAATTCTGGATTGGACACTGGTGTGATCGGTGATTCTTGAGGATTCTCCCTAGTACTGATCATCTTGGGAGACAGGATGAACTTGTGGAGTCGCCAGATAGATGATTACAACCAACTGAAAATGTCTAATCTTTGTCTATCATCAAAGATCAACTCCGTGTCGTATCCCAGGAGAGCAAAGCTTAAATTTCGTTTCCCCGGCAAAGGCGCCAATTTGTTATCACTCCAAGAAACTCCTTAGGGTTGTAGGCTAAGGATGCTTGGTAACTTAGAAATAATGGTTTTATGTGTTTGGGACAATGGGGTCTTTAATGATTTATGTAAGAGTCAACTCATCACACATCTAAAGATACAGTGCTTTTAGGAAACAATAATCAGATCAATAATTGAAAGAGAGGATAGAGAATACTATTCTTGATTGCCAATACAAGTGAATGTAGGGCTTAATACAAGACAGAGAGGAATCCTTTAATTTCAAGCCTATGAGCTCAATAAAGAGATAACAATCTTTATGAACTAAAATAAACTGAAACAAAGTACAGGAAATGAAAGATGGACAATTCTAATATTGAAAACGAAAGGAAACTGAACTTTATTTATGCAAAAAGAGTCTATACAGTGACATAAAATATCTCCCAGTTTGAACCCCTATCTCATATCAAAAATAGGCATTTATAGCCTCTTACAATCAGTTTTACAGATCCTAAAAGCATGGATCTGTATTTAATAAAAGAAATTCAAATCTAACTAAACAACTTGAAAATAAAGACTTAACAACTAAACTTAGCACTCGAATTGTCTTCAACCTCAAAAATTTGCCATCTGCATCCTTCAGCTCCTAGAATATTTGATGTGATGCAATGTGGCAAAACACATGTCTTGACAGTTGGATTTCTCCAACGTTCATGGTCGATATTTGAGGAAGTTTGTTTTACATGTGGTTTCCAAAATTCCCTCCAATATTTGATGTTGAATCCTTTGCAAGCAATTTTCATTCCCTTGATACTCTGGAACTCCTTCATAACCTGTGAGAAATGACCTGTTCTATCCTTGGCTTCAAAAAATGCTTTTCCATCTTTCAACAACTAACTCGTTTAATATTTCGCTGGTTAGCTGGTGAAAGCGCTGCCTTTCACCAGCTAACGGATCATAAAATATCGCTTTGCACCGGTGAAATCTCTGACTACGCCCAAAACGAGTTTTCACCTTCAAAATTTTGATTCCATCAAAAATCAGCGTGTCTCTGATTTCTCACCTTGCATATTAACAGCGACTTGAGAAAGTACCTTCAAATCTGGATGGGATTTTTTCCTTTGTTTTTGTTTCAATCTTCTTATCTGCCTTTTAAGGCATTTGGCAAGCCACCATAGACTATTTTACTCTTTGGTGAGTTTTTGCTTTCTTTTCTTCTCTTTAACACTTTCCTGAGCCAGTCTCTCAAACGCAGCATTGGGTTTTGCAAAGTTATCAGACAACGTCTTATACCTTTCTTTGATTACCCGTTCCAAAACCTCTTGCTGAGTGATTACCTCTTTCAGATGCTTGATTTTCTGAGATTTCTTTGACTTAGAGATTTTTTATGTTTCTCCTTCCTCTGTATGAGTGAAGGTCTCATAGTTTTGTGCGAACTCAGTTGACAGCTCAGGACTCTTGGTGTTAAGGTCCTAACCCGCACATGGGTAGATTAATGTATTCGGATGTAATAAAGGTCAATATTAATAAGACCTTTCAATAAAAGAGAATTAGGCGGATGTAAGAAGACCTAATAGAAGCTTCTGCTTCTAGAAGGATCTTC